>QRFJ01000114.1:1702718-1729982 GCA_006176705.1 Cocos nucifera
AGTCGAATAAAAAAGTGAACATATAACAGTAAATGAGTAAACCATGCATTTCAAAGGAGCAAATCTAAAAGATGGTCACCGTCTAAAGCGATGCATGCAGTCATTGTTAATTAGCTAGCAATCATGTAACATATTATTCTGGAGATATTCATTTGATATGGGATATAATTAACTCTTCAATCCACTCGGATGCCCAAAGGTGACAAGTTTTCTAAACCCATAGATCTCGGCAATCTTTGTGAATGCTTGGGACAGAGATGGACCAAGATTATGGATTTTGTTGGTTGGAATATAGATGGGGTGGCACCTGAAATAGAAGCCTGAGATATTTTGAGATCATGTTCAATATTCTACAAAGATAATAAAATATCAGCAAAAATAGTAACTTCAAATTTAATTACCGTATAAAATAATATTCTAAATTATTTATTAATTGAAGCTATTTTGAAATTTAAAAAGTGATCAATTAGAAATTCATATCCTATGATCATGATTTCGAATTATACCATGTATTAAGGATCAAGATATCAATTATATTCTATTCATTAATATTTGATATCATGGCTAAAATAAAAAGTTTATGTGATGCCCATGTGTTATGGCTCATCTTAGCAACAATGCTAATAATCCTCTTCCGCTATGTCAGGAGAGTAATCTAGCCGGCTCATCTTAGCTTGCATCTTGTCCACCACGATTAAATCTTGGAATCTTCAGGCGTTCCTAGACCATATAAATGAGGGAGGAATAGAAATTAGGGACCAACCTTTTTTGTACTATACTGCCTATTATAGTTGGATGGCTGGGACCAGAAGATTGTTCAAGAGTACAGCAAATAGCTTCCTGGTGGTTGCAATGAGGATCATGATCGATGCTTTAGATTTCATTCGGGTCATCAATTCGAAGAGGTTATTGACAGCTAGAAAAATCTAGGGTTCCATATTTGAAGCTTCCGTATGTCATGTGGTTCATTTAATTTAGAAATTTCTATTATCTAGTTTTTTTAAGGCCAGCTTCGATGCAAGTATCAAAAATAGAGAGCAAAATGGAAGAGCTCATGGATCATCCCCGGTGGCGGCGGGGGACTGTTCCTTGTATAACATGGCAGTGCGATTGTTGGGGCGAAAGCTATGTAGGGGGATTTCACACACGCTATCGTCGTTTTGATGACATAGTTTTGAAAGGGGATTCCAGAACAATCATTTTATGGAGATAAAATATCAGCACACAAATCTTACACTATTGGCGAAGAGAACTCTACGGGGAGGAAACAGTTACATCCTCCGGGTTCGATCCTGAGGGACCGGTGCCATGAGAGGCATCGACATCGCTGCCTAGAGATGGTGGCGGGGGATGTGCATACTCAATGGCCATATAAAGCAGCCACTTAGGGGGGGGGGGAAAAAAGAAAAAAAAAAGAAAAGAAAAGAAAAGGGGCAATCTAGATTATTTTGGCCGGTCATGTTTCTACATGTACGGGCGATCGACGGTTGTTACCTATAAACACGAGGAACAGAAAGATGGACGACAGACATCTATTTCCGATGGCGACGATGATCAAACTTCGAACATGCACGGTCTTTTGCGGTGTAAGTTTGCATCTCCAACAATTTTATTGTTTATTTATTGAATGATAACGTTGCACGGATCTTGTGGACAGCGCAGCGTGACCAAAACCGACTCAAAAAAAAGATCGTCGTCGTTATATATATATATATATATATATATATATATATATATTATTTTATTTTATTTTTTTGTCCCGTTATCACCGGCGCTGCAGGGCTCGCCCTCCTCCTCCCGCCAGGGTACCGCAATGTTTAGCCTTCTCGCTTCCTCTCATCCCTACCTCTTCTCTCTAAAGCCTAAACCCCTCTATCGCCTCCTCTCTCCCCGCTCCCCATCTCCTTCTGTTCCCTTCTCCTTCTCCTTGCGGAACCCTCGCATCGCCTCTTTCTCCTCCCCCTTCGCCGCCCGCGGCGAAGGTCGCGGCCGCGGTCGGGGAAGAATCCCAATCGGTGACTCCTCGAATGACGAAGACAGCTCCCCCGAGCCGGCGGGAATCTCCGACGAATGGGGGGAGAAGGCCGAGCCGGAGGCCGAGCCGCCCTCGGAGGCGGATCCGCCTAAGGACGAGGATGAATGGGGGAGAGAGCAAGGGAAGGCCGGCGCGGGGGCGCGAATCGTAGACGAGTGGGGGGAAGAGGCGGAGCCGGAGCCGGAGCCGGAGCCGCTGTCTGACGCCGATACCCCCATGGACGAGGACGAGTGGGGGAAAGAGCCGGGGCCAGGAGGAATGGGGTATATATCGGGGAATGGCACTCCGGTGCCGTCCGACAAGCTCGGGGACTTGAAGCGGTGCCTGGTTGATAGTTTATACGGGACAGATTTTGGTTTGAGGGCGTCGGCAGAGGTCAGGGCCGAGATCGTGGAGCTGGTTAACCAACTGGAAGCGGAGAATCCAACTCCAGCGCCGATTAAGTCTCCGGAGCTTCTTGATGGAAACTGGTTCCTGCTGTGAGTTGTTTGATATTATTATTATAATATTTCTGCCATGTTTTAAAGAAACTAAGGCAACATTTTTTTTTTCTTTCTCAAAAAATGGTTTATGTTGGTGCTAATTTTTACAGTTTTCATATGTGGACAAGTAAGGAACCTTTGATAATGTGCAATCCTTCAGGAAATACCACTGTTACCACTCACGAATGCGTTTGTAACATACCTGTAGATATAGTGCTGAGCTATTTTTCAACAAGAATGTGGATGAAATCAACAACAGTTTACCATCATCATATGTACAGCTAGGAACTAAAGAAGAGATGATATGTGAAATAAAAAGGTGGCCTAGTACACAACGCTCCCACCACTATATGGTGTGGGAAGGGTCAGATATGTGCTAAATCACCCTTGTGTGCGGAGAGGCTGATTCTATATTTCAAACCTAGACACCTAGGTCACAATGGAGCAACCTTACCATTGCACCAAGTCTCACCCTTTGATAGCATGATAACTAGAATTTAATATTCAGGAAAATGTATCTGTTACATTGTAAAATTGGAATATGTTCTCATGCAACTGGATGTGTCTTTTGTGCATAATGTTTGTAGGGTATTTACTAACTTGATGATACGAGAGTGTCAATCTTTCATTGCTTGATGAAGATATCCAAAAAAATTCATTCCCTGGATGATGTGATAGCAGTAACATTGAAACATGACATGACTATTTGATACTTGAAGGCAGTCTTTTGGAAATTATTGACATATAATGTTATAGTCTCATTGTAGGGGAAGGCATCCACATATTTGAATCATTCATTGCATAAATAACTAGGATGAGGTAATTGCATGTCAGTGTGAGATCAAGGCAAGGTAATATTTATTTCTTGATCGTCTCGCATTTTGACTGCAACATTGCATGGCTTAATGTGTTTATTCTGAATGATGCTAATGCTGAGGTTGGTTCTGTCAAAACATCTTGATTAAGGAATTCTTATGATCTTCCAAGATGTCATATTGAGCAGGTCTTGGCAAAATAATATAGGCACCATATACAATGTTTGCATTAAGATGTTTGGACTGAGACAAAACTTATGGAAAGGCAAATGAGAATATTCAAGTTCACAAGACAAGTCTAAAAAGGTGGAAAAAATAAATTTCTGTTCAAGCTAAGGTCTTTCCTATTCTTTTTTGGCAACATTTATAAGATTGATCACAAAGATGGCAAGCATTTCTTTAACGGAAAAAGAAAAATGAAGGGATAAGTTGATATTAGAATATAAACAATGACTCTAAGTGAGGGTTATTATGCAAGACAAAAGTGTAGGAGTGAAAAAACAGAGAGCTAGGACATTTTGAATGGCAAGTGGGTAATTTGGTTGCTAAGATTTGGTTTAGGTAGCATGAGAGTTAAATTTTGCTCCTTAAGCTAGTTTCAAAGAACGTCTCATTTTGCCCTTTATAAGGTCACCTTGTTAGTGATCTAGTCCAGATGCCATCTGAACCTGCCTGAAACGGGTTGGGTTCAGGTAAACCAGAATTCTGTTGGATTGTCAAAAGAACAACCCTACATGGTTTTTGCTTGTTAGATCCAGCCCAAATTTTGCAACCCCAAGGACAAGCTAGAGCAGAAATGCAGAATGTAATGAATCAAATTAGAGATGTTATATTATTTTAAGAAATGAGCTTTTTAAGGAAGTTGGAAACACCTTTCAGATTATTTTAGTCATCCAGGGGATAAAAACCAAAAGGCCTTGCAGCTGAAGGGATTGACTAGATGTTAAATTGGAAGTGACTATATTCAATGAGGAAGAAATGAAAGAGGCAATCTCTACAGCAGAGTGGTGGAGAGC
Source organism: Cocos nucifera (assembly GCA_006176705.1). Taxonomy (NCBI): domain Eukaryota; kingdom Viridiplantae; phylum Streptophyta; class Magnoliopsida; order Arecales; family Arecaceae; genus Cocos; species Cocos nucifera. The sequence goes on from QRFJ01000114.1 coordinate 1,707,067, forward strand.
ATACTGATAGATGGTTTTCTCAATTTGCTATCTGAATGGTACTATGACAAAATGGAAGTTTATCTAATTATTTGATCAACATTAAAGATTGAGATTTGAATTAGGGTGTTGTGTAGAATATAACTCTTAATTAATAGTTACATGCATTAATATCCAAAAGTGATTTGAGTTCTAAGGTGAGAAAAATATCAAAAGGCAGAGTTTGAGATATGGTTGTTGAAGGTAACAAATGTCAAGTTTCTAAGTAAGCTTTTCATCAATAATTCTGGATGTATGACAGATAAAGTTTTAATTTATAGTATCACTTAAGTTACATATGTGTAATCCAGAACTAGAATTTCCAATATGCATGTTCAGGATTCAAAGCTGACTGCTTTGTATTGGAGCCAAATAAAGTTCAGGCCATGTATTAGATATGATTTGAGTATAGTTCTATAAAGCATTCTTGAAGAAGAGAAATTGAAGATGGAAAGGTGGAACAAGTCATCGTAGATGAACAATTGAAAGTGAGGATTTTTAAGGAAAAAAGTGATGGGGAAATAGAAGAAAAATATGCTGAACACTAGGCAAGAATGGACAAGAGGAAAAGAGGGGTGGGTACTTATGAGGGGAGAAGTAAGGAGGAAAAGAGAACAGAAGGGAAACTGAAAGGAGGGAAAAACTCTTTTTAGTGAAAGGAGGAAAAGAGAAGTAAGGAGGGAAAAACAGAAGGGAAACTGAAAGGAGGGAAAAACACTTTTTTTAAAAAATTATAATATATCTATGATATTTGAATTGTTGTTGATAAAAATCAACTAATGACTTTTTAGTGTTGTTAAAGACATGCCTATAGTGTGACCTCCTCTCCTATCTCAAGGTGAGGTGACTTCATCAAGGTGCTCAAAAAGGACACTCTACAACACATCCCATGCTTAGGAACTAAAGTGCAAAAAAGACGCCCTTTCATTGCCATATGTTGTGTGTGTGTGTCTATGTGTGTGTGTGTGTGTGTGTGTGTGTGTGTATATGATTGTAGGCACCGTTGCATGGATACAAATACAAGAATTAGATTCAAATGTGTATACAAGTGCTTCAACAAGATGGACAAAAAGAGTTATGAGGATATGTAAAATAAATTATTAATTTAACTAAACTATATATTTATACTTATAATGTTCTTTATTTGAACATTAAAATTAATATTAAGAAGATATTATTTGCTAAAGTCCTTAAGTATACATATTTCTTATTCAAACTTCTTATTAAACTTGAGAATATAAAGAAAAGTAACAATTTTCAAACCAAGGATGGCTGAATCATGCCAAATTGGCCAGTTTTGTCAGGTGTGCCAAAGCAGTTAGTTTGGGGCATACCAAATTGGACTAGTTGGTAGGGGTGGCAATTGGATTAGGTCGGATCGATGCGGGTTGGATTAAAAAATCATCAATCCGAATCTGACGTGTTTATTAAACAGGTCAAAATTTTAGATCTGAACCCGACATGTTTATTAAATAGATAATCCGATCTGATTCGTTTAATTCATTTATTAAATAGGTTAAGTTAGGTTAAATAGGTTAGATGAATTTTTAATGGATTAAATAGATAAAATAGATTAAACAGGTCGGATTAAACAGGTCGGAAACAGGTTAAGCAAGTTTTTAGCAGATTAAATAGATCTTAAACTGATTAAATGGGTTAAACGGATTATCTGACTCTATCCGATCTAAATATTAAACGGGTTAAATGGGTTATATATCTTAAATCCAAATCCGATCCAAATATTAAATGGGTTAAACGGGTCGATCCATTTATGATCTGAACCCATTTAGCTTAAATCCAAATCTACTTATGGCGGGTCGAATATGGATCGGATTGGTAGGTTGGATCATATTTTGCCAATCTTACTAATTAAGGACTAGCATGGTTCAAACTAGATTCTTGAGATGAAGCAGCCAACATTCATTTCTTAAATGGCTAAATCTCTTCCCCACCTCACTCAGTCCATCCCTCCCTGCTCATAGTGTTTGAGTCCCCCGTCTCCTCCTTGCTTATGAACACCCTCACCCCCCTCCCTCTGGGTGGCTGCTCATGATGGTCCGAGAGGAGGGCTTCCAGTAAGTCCTCCCTCTTTGCCTCCCTCTCTCTCACTCTGAGGGTTAGGGTTTTCTTAAGTCCTCTCCTTCCTTCCTCCCTCTCTTTCCCTCTCTCTAGCTCCGAGGGTTAAGGTTATCATTTCCGTTGGCCCTCCCCATTCCTCTCTCCCTTCCTCCTGTCCTCCTGCCCTCTCTCTCTCTCTCTCTCTCTCTCTCTTGTGTGCACGCGCATGTGCATGTGCTTGCTTCGAGGGTTAGGGTTAGGGCTTCCCTCAACCCTCCCCTTCTCCCTCCCTCCCTCCCTCCCTCCCTCTCTCTTCTTTTCTTGCTCTCCTCCTCCCTCTCCTTGTTTTCATTGTGCCATAGAATGGTACGATATGGATCCATACTATACTAAACTGATCACCTACTGGTACGACCTTTGGTACCAGTTCAGTAGACCTTGTCTCAAAGTTATTTCAATACCTGCATTCTTGGTGAATCATTAAAAGGAAAGAATACTCACCTTTAACATGAAAATGGAAGGTCGAAGTCGTTGTGAAAGAGTTCAAATCTCTACCAATTCTTAAAAGTAGCATCTATAGAATCTCATTGTTATCCAAGTATCTGATGCACATTAGACTTAGATATGTATATGACAGTTTTTTGGAGTTGGATGCGAGCATCAGGGTAACACAGATTGTTGGTGGTTGAGAATGTGCGTGCTTGCTTTGATGACTTTGAGTTCCTATCACTATGGGCATGGCTAAAATTATTTAGGTGCTTCCATATGTTTGTTGTGCTTTAGTTTGTTATTATATATACATATGTTAATACATATTCATGTACATATAAACATATATACTCTGTGTGTTTGTGTGTTTTTTTACATACAGACATGCATATACATATGTAGATACATGTATATATAGCAGGTAGGCATACATATATGTCTATGCCTATGCACACATAAACATATATATTACATAGACCCGCAAACAAATATATGCTTATATACATACATACTTACATATATATGTATATGTATGGATCTATATATGTATATGTGTGTGTGTATGGGTGTTTCTACACTAAAGAGCATACCTTACTTTGCATCTGATGCCTAGGCTCGAAGAGATCTTGGACCTTGGTATGCCTCGAGCTTTTAATAACTTTGAACTTGCTCCAGGCAATGTGCTTTTAATAAGTGTGGTCAAATGACTTAAATTTAACTTCTACATAAAAAACTATATTCAGTTATCTAAAATGTAGTCCCTAAATTAATTGCACAGGCTACTGTGCTAACTCCTCATTCCTCACATTCTAGGAGTAAATTCCCATTCAAAATATCCCTCTGTCTTACTTCTGTTTTCTTGTCGAGCAAGTCTACTTGGATACAAAATGAAGTGGGAGTTTGGAATGGATCACCAAATGGAAATTTCTCCGGCTTCAAAAGAAAGATAACCTCTTCCCATTTCCAAGTTCTCCCTTTGCTAAAACTAAGTGGAAAACAAGGACATCCACTATTTATCTTAAATAAGGACTGCAAACTAGTCCTCTAGACATGTGATTCTTGTCTCAGTAGATAATACACTGTGATTGATGATTGTTCATTGATTAAAATCTTTTCAAGCACTCAAGAGTCAAGATCAAATTTGGAATGCAAATAGATAAACATGCAATACCGGTAATGTTATTAGTTAAAATTCTCCTAAATAAACTATTTGTTCTAGATAACTCATTTTAGGTAACCATTTTGAAGTAAAGCAGTAATTGAACTAATGAAGTAACAAATCTAGTTTTTAGGAATTTGTTTTCATATAGGTGGCTTGAAATACATAAGTATTTATGTTGTCTTTAAAACTATATCTCGCCTGCCATCATGTGGTTAGCTCTACTTAAAACTAGCTAACTTTGCGTTGAAGAACCAAGAGAACGTGAGGAAATGAGTCCAAGGAAAACAAAAATTTAAATGCTTTGGGCTTTGGAAAGTCCACTAGATTGCTCAGAATTAGAAATTTCTAGTAACTAGAAAGCAAGGATATCATGGTAGGCCTTTTGTTTAGGCTTTGGTATATTGAGAGAGATGAAAACAGGGCTTGTGAGATGATAGGTTACTAGTTTGCCTCAGATGTGCAACATGGTGATAGACCAGGAACTCATATGTGGCCTGTGCCACATGATTTCGGGCCCTAAACCATTAGCAAAAAATTGCTTGTTCTAGCAACTCATCAGCTTGAAGTGCATCAGCTGCTTGATTTTTAACTTAAGGAATCAAGTTTTGGTGTATGGCATGCATGCCTACGAGACTCCTATCTATAGACTAGACTTCATACACAAACAACATGAGCCCTAGGTATCAGGTGCATCCATCAATCCAAATAAGCAGTCACATGACTGAGCCAAACAATATAAGGAAGAACTTGTCATATGCTTGTTTTCATGTGTAGGGTTTATTGTACTCATCGTGGGAATCCGCAGGTTGGCTGTGGCTTATTCACTTGTTAGTATTTTGATGTTCTGCTTGCATGAGTTCTGCCAATGAAGCCCCCTACCACACACAAGTTAATCCTTTTACCATTGGTAACTAAATTAGCTTGCCTAGAGATGTTCGACAAACTTGAGCCATCTTCAAGTTTCAAGTGTTATTGTATGCATTCACATGTATGGTCAGTTGTACAGATAGCTCTAGCCTCCATATATGATCTAAAATTCTAAATTCTCATATTTGACCAACATAATGGAGTTTATGTGCATAAATTATTTTTTCCTGCCTCAAACAAAGCCCCTCTTGTGCACATCTAACGTGCCCTGTCATTTCATATATGCCCTATTCATTCTAGTCCAAACTGGGACAGGCTGAGCATGAAGCTTACTTTGTGCCAGGTCTTGCATCTAGGCTGCATGAGACATGCCTCAGAAAGATGCCATGAGGTCATGGTAAAGTGTGAAACACATGGTGCACCTAATGCTTTCATGTGTAGCACCAAATCTCTTAGGGCTTTTCTGGATGGCTGAATATTTTATCCGGTGGTAAGATGTGCTTGAGGCCCTCATGTTTAAGGATTCTCAGGCGAACAATGACCATGCAGAGGAGGTTATAGGTATCGTGGGCGGAAAATGGAGAGTCCTGATCCCATTATTTCTGGACAATCCATTCCATTGAAAAGGTGTTTTATCTTATCCCTAGATTTTATGGATTGTGGATTCAATGGACTCTCCGTGATCTTAAAATTTTCTTTACCCATTGCTTCTTTCTCAGTGTCTTTTCCACAGAGCATAAGTTTTTGCCAGAGAATAGGATCCAGCATCCAAATGCCCTTAAGAATTACCAAATGTTGTGTGTTCTAAAGCAAGCTTTGAATACTGGGAATGCCAGGTGACTGAGTTTACTCTTGTTGGCTTGGTCTGAACTGTCTCTCATCAGTCCTTGTTGAGCATGCACCCTGTACTGTGCCACAACACTGTGAATGTAGGCTTTCATCTTTCCTATGTCCTTCCCCTCTTTGCCCTATTACAAGTGGTTACTCCTGATCCAAAACACACCTTTTCCATTCATAGAGAGATCCAATTGTCAAAATCAATAAAAAGGCCATCACGGACCAAGATCCAAACAGATCAATCTTGTTGGTAGGTACTGCCCAAGGAGAAGAAAAGATGACTTCCAGATCCAGGATAATAAATAAAATAGATACCAGATAAAAGATTTTAGGCACAAAACATTTTAGGCCAAAGATCATTCTTTAGTTTTCATCATCATATGCACCTAGGATGTACCATGTCGGTCTCAAAGAGATGCCTTTTTGAGTCAATGATGAAGTCAAATGCAAGTTATGCACAGGTGTTTATGTGCAAGTGCAGGTTTTGACAAGTGTGATTGGAATTTATAGCTGTTGATAACACCAATGGTTTAGGCAAGCTCATTTCTTTGTTGAGTTAAAAAAAATATTGTGGAGACCAAACACAATTGTTAATTTCAAATTCAACATTATGAGATGAGTTCTCTTGTGTGGAACTAGTTCATCTTCCAGGCTATACATATTCTCTTCATTCTTTCATCCCAAATGGAAGATGGAATGCGCTAAGCACCATTATCCATTCATAATTGGCTGATGAGTTAAAACAAGGAAACTCAGAAAGCCATGTCGTGTCATAAGACATATACATGCATGGTTTTATATTTCACTTGATTTTTATTCAATACCAAGAACTAGGTATCATATTGGCTGCCTCCCCTATGGTAAATGTTTTGACCTTTTGTTTCTTTCCTGATCCATTCTTTACTAAATACTTTCTATTGCATTATTGCTATTTAAGAGATCAGCTGGCTTTTGAATTTGTTCAGGTTCACAGCATTTTCTGAGCTTTTACCTCTTCTAGCAGTTGGGGCAACACCATTACTGAAAATTAAGAAGATATCTCAGGCAATTGACAGTAAAAATATGACCATAGTGAATGCCACAACGCTTTCCAGCCCATTTGCCACTTTCTCCTTTAGTGCATCAGCTTCATTTGAAGTGGTGAACCCATCAAGGATACAGGTATCCAACATTGTACTAATATTCATGCAGGAAGGCTTTTCAGGTGGATCTTTAAAATATGAGTTTTTCATTTTTCACCAATTGCTTGTGCCTCTGCTAATTAAATATCAATTATCTGGTTTATTGCTTCTGTGTTACTGGCCTTACCTCATTAACAGACACAGCCCTAATGCAGAAACGGAGAATCGGTCCATGTCTTGAGTGGATATTCTTAACAGTCAAGTAAATAACAGCTTTACCTACATAATTTGTTTCCATGCTAGTTCCTCTATCAGCTATAATTTAATGTAGGATAGGTGTGCAAGCGATTAGTAATTAGGACTTTTGCATGATTATTACTCTTTCATATGTGGTTCAAATTTCTGAAGCTTTCGTTATGAGTAAATTTGTCTAAACATAGGCTATGGTATCTATCTGGATGTGTAGCTGAGACAATGCAAGACTGGATGGATGCTTCATGCCTCTCTGTCTCATTTGGTGAAACCTGGAAACTGTTCTCATTTCATAGAAAATATAAACGTAAATATTTCTCATTTTCAGGATACATGCGGCATTTAAAATGAAATAGTTGGTTGCTGCTGTTACAGGAATGTGAACTTCAAAATAAAAAAAAAAGTATAAAACCTATGATTGATCAAAATAAGAGTTTGAGACTTGTGCATTGAACTTCTTTGGTTTCTGATTTCATTAACTCAATAAGCTAAAAAACAACAGTAGGTTTTATAAAAGCTACATAAGCGACTGAGCTTTTGCAAACATAATAGGATTATGCATAGTGAGGTGGTTTTGTTAGCGTTAGCATGATCATTCTCACAATCCAAGCCTTTGACCATCAAAATGTAATCAGCTGTAGTGCACAACTTTGGTTGAGAAATTGAAAGAGTTTAATAGTTATCAACCAGATGCCAACCTTCAAAAATGGGTGCCATGGCGTAGTTAGCTTTAGGTAAGATAGAATTTTACCCTAGAAGGGTGGTCGCCAGCTGGGTGGATTGACCTTATGGGCTGCTGTTTAAGTTCATGAAAGCAAGAGTCTAAGATCTGAAAAGAGTTTAGACAAACATGGTGTATGGAAAGGTTTGATATGAGGGATTATGTTCATCTTAATTGCATTCTTAATCAATGATGTTGCTTGTGTTCATTTTTTCTATCCAAAACCTTTGATAATATTTTTTTTTTTTTACCTATTTAATATTCATAATGTGGGAAGCAAGCATAAAGAGGACAGCTAGGATGTAAATTACAATTACTAGCAATTTTCTTAGTAAAAATGCATGCTAATACCCCATTCACATATTTGTGCCATTAATTCAAAATAATGAAAAAGAGAAAAAGAAGAAACATATGGAGCCTAACTAGAGATGATGTAAATCATCCACGTTTTTTTCTTATGGCTGGCAATTATTGGCCGGACACAATTGGCCAGGAAACTTGATCTGGAAAAATTTGGGCTCCAGCTTGGTCTCAGGCTTGGTAAGTTATGTCCTTGCACCAAACCTGGGCCTAAGAAGCTGAAGCTCAGATAAGTTCAAGCCTGATAAGTTCAAGTCAGGCTTGGGCTGAGGACTTGTATAAACTTTAGAAAATCTAGTTAGCCCTGCTTCTTAGTTTGGCCTGGTGTGGCAAATTGTATAAACTTTGGCTCAAGTGTACTTGGATTGTTTGTGCTGGTTTCACACAAGATCCGGTGTAGTACTGGTGGTTTTAGCTCCAGTTTAGAGCTGATTATGGGCTGGGCTTCGGGCTAATTATATTCATTTTTAGGTAGGCTTCAGGCCAGGCTTATTTACAATATGATATTTTCCGTGCCCAAGCTGATAGAAATCAGGGATTGCGCACGTATTTCAGAAGAAAGTGTCGCTAAACCCTAACCCTAATTTTTGTGGGCTTAATTTTTATGGATTAATTTAGGTTATTTTATTTTATTTTATTGAAAATCCTAATTTTGTTAGGACTCTATAAAAAAAGTTATATTAGGATTCAAGTCAGCTATTAGAATCCCGTTAGGTTATTTTTTGTTTCTCTATTTAAAGGCTTCACCTGTGTGGAGAACCTCAGACACTTGAACAATTGACTGAAAGTTTGAGATAATTGAATTGAGCTTTATTTTTCTTCTTTCTTTTCTTTTAGTTTTGCATCAATTTGGTATCAAAGCTAAAAGATCTACAAATTTTTGGATTCCATGTTGTTCCCCCCTTCCCTCTCTTACCCTCTCTTTCTTTCCGTCGCCTTCCACCCAAGCCCTCCTATTGATCAATCAAAAAAAAAAAAAAGAAAAAAGAGAAAAGAAGGGTTTTTCTCCTCTGTCGTCCCTCTTAGAAAGCATCTCTTGGTGCCGCACACGGGAGGCCGACGAAGCAGAGCGTTGGGAGACCCAGAGAGAACCCTCTCTGTCGGCCGACCACCAATGCTGCCTCGCGCGGCCCCTTCCCGCCACCTCGATTGGCCGCCCTCCTCTGCAGAGTTCACAGGCCGTTGTTGCCGCCTTTAGCAGAAAGAGTCGTGCCCTACCAGTGGGCCTTCGGTTGTCATCGTCCCTACCGTCGATTGCCGCCAGCATCTTTCCCTCCTCTCCGCTGCCAGCTGTCGTCGGACCCTCACCACCTTCTCGCAGTCGCCTCGATTGGCCATAGAACTCCCGGATCCGACCAGTCGGGGAGTAGAGGCCTCAATCGTCGCCGTCGCCGCTTTTCCATCGCCTTTGCTAGTCGATCGCAAGCCATTGTCGACCAACCGAGCCCCCTTCCCTCCGGCATCGTCGACACCACCTCTTCCATCGTCGCTGTCGTCCCATAGTCGGACCACCATTGCTGTCGCCTCGTTATCGGGCCATTTGCCATCGCCGTCTGCCATCGTCCCGTCGATCGATTGAAGGCTACTGTCCCTCTTCCCCGCCCTAGCCACCCGCGGGAGATCCCGCTTGCTGAAGGAATCCACACGGTCCACAAACCGGGTATAAATAGCGGTCTGTAGACTGCTCGGTCTATAGACCGGGTCCACAGAGGTCGGAAAAAAAAGAAAAAAAACTTGAAAACTTATCTCTTTTTTCAACCTGCACGCACCATGAGATGAAAGGTACAATTCCTTCATTAAATTTGAATTTTTTTAAATCTTTAGGTAATTTAAAATTGCTTAGATCCTGATTTTGTCTTTTTTATATTTTTTTCATATATTTGCTGTTTTTCACATCAAACACCCACATATCTTACTATTATACAAACAAGAAACATAGACATTAAGTTGGACTCTATAATTTTTATTGTGAGCATCATAATTAAACTTTTAAATACATATAAAATTTTAAATTTTTTTCTTATCATGGCTATTTATAATTTAAAAGATGTACAAACTGCAATGAAAAAAGAACTAGAAACTATCAAAAAAATCCAAACAGCCTTTCAAGAATTTTTAAACTAGATCCGCCATTTTTTAGACCAAATTCACTCTGACATTAGTGAGCTTCGTGCTATCCAAGTAAATAGCCGCATAGACATGACAAATCTTATAGGTCAATAGATAGAACGTCAATTATCCCTAAGAGAGTCGAGAATAAGCAAATAACCTGTAGAAGATGATTTTTCTAGTATTCAATTTATTCATCGATCCTCACGAAATCTTAAGTCTACTAGTAGTCAAAGTCATGTCATGCATACTAGTGAGTCTTTTCAAGTACTCTCGATCTATACAACAGCCCCTTCAATTATCCACCACTTCATAAATAATTTTGAGGATTATCATTATCCTAGGATAGATGAATATGATAGAGAAGGCTATGAAGGAGAAGTAGAGCTGCTAAATCTCACACTTAGGAATCCTAGGCAGCCTACTAGGTATGTATGAAATCCTGGACACTTAGACTCTAAGGACAATAATATAGAGCATATCCGAACAGATATGAAGATTTAGAAGAACCACTAAAAGGGGTTAAAGTAGAAATTGCTTCTTATGAAGGTAGATTGGATCCAGAAGCCTTTCATGACTGATTATTAAATCTAGAGACCTACTTTGAGTGGTATCGTATGACAGATGCCTCTCGCATCCGCTTTACAAAAATGAAACTAATAGGATTTGTCAAGTGGTATTGGCAAACTGTTGAAAGGGATTTAGAGCGAATAGGACATCCTCCTATGGTACTTTGAGAAGAAATGTAATTTAAACTGCACGAGAAATATATTTTCATATATTACAAAAGTCAATTATTAGATCAATAGTACACTCTTAGGCAAGGAAATACTAGCGTAACTGACTACATGATTCGTTTTGAGGATCTACAGTTGAGATATGATATATCTGAGGAGTCATAAAAATTAGTTTCTAAATTCATTAGTGGTTTACAAAATAATCTAAAAAGAGAAGTCTCCTTATATTTATCTGATTCTATAGGAGGGGCTTATCACAAAGCACTAGAAATAGAGAAATTTCAAGTCAAAGGAGAGGAGCTACTTTTTTTACTGAATCTGGGCGGTCCAGATCTATCCCTATTAGCCGTATAAGGAATGTGTCACAAGTAGTTCCGTCCCGTCCAAGACCAAATCCCATAGATACTAAGATCCGAGAACTTGTACCAAAAATATCCCAATCAGCTTGTTCGTCAAATATAGAGTGTCATTATTGCCATGGAAAAGGTCACATAGCTGCTAGATGTCCACGTCGTACGTTGATCATAGAATCAGAATATGAGGAAGCAATTCCAGCTGAAAATGCACTAGAAGATTTTAATCCCTTAGAACCAGTTAATTCTGAAGCAGAGTACGAGGAAGAATATGAAGAGTTAGGAGGTCAGGTTAATGTTAGGCATTGTATAGTCACCATCCCTGCATATTCTGAAGCTTGAAAATGTATTATTATTTTTCACACATACGCACAGTGTGGGGATAAGGTATGTAAACTAGTCATTGATGGTGGTACTTCAATGAATGTAGTATCTAAGTCTGTGGTTAATCGACTAAAACTGAAATCTCAACCTCATCCTCATCCTTATAGAGTTGCCTGGGTAGATAAAACGTCTCTCCCAATTAATGAATGTTGTCTGATGCTAATTAAAATTGAAGCTTATTCTGCTGAGATTATGTGTGATGTTTTACCCATAAAGGTAGCCAGTGTCTTAATAGGTCGACCATGGATCTATGATGTAGATGTCTATAATTTTGGTAGAGAAAACACCTATGTGTTTACACATAAAAATAAGAATATTAGGTTAAATTCTGCCAAACCTAGTGAGTCCCGACCTTTTAGAAAAGATAAAAATTCATCTCAACCTTTCAAACAGAAAAATTGTTATATTTTAATCCATACGAAATTTGAAAAAGAAAGTTCAGAGTCTGAGATTATGTTAGCAGTCATTCGTAAAGATGAAATTAGATTAACCTCAAATATCCAAGATAACCCATCTCTTGAGATTGAACAGTTATTAGAAGAATTTAAGGATGTGACTCTAGAAGAAATACCAAATGGCTTTCCTCCTTTATGAGATATTCAACATGCTATTGATTTAGTTTCGGGATCTCAAATACCTAATCTTTCACATTATAAATTGAATTCTAAGTTATGTGAGGAAATGAAAAGACAAGTAGATGGTTTATTATAGACAAGTACCAGCTCTTTTGATACCAAAGAAAGATGGTACATGGAGAATGTGTGTAGATAGCAGAGCCATCAATAGAATTACTATCAAGTATAGATTTTTCATTCCTAGGCTAAAAGACATGCTTGATTAGTTAGCTGATTCTGTAATCTATTTTAAATTTGATTTACGTAGTGGATATCATCAAATCAGAATTCGATCCGGAGATGAATGAAAAATTGCTTTTAAAATCCAAGATGGATTTTATGAATAGTTAGTCATGTCATTTGGGTTATCCAATGCTTCTAGTATATTTATGAGATTTATGACTGAATTATTGAGACTTTTTATTGGTAGATTCTTAGTTGTCTATTTTGATGATATTCTAGTCTACAGTAGATCTAGAAAAGAACACTTAGGTCATCTTAGGAAAGTTTTTATCACTCTTAGATCCATTAGATTATATATTAATCTTAAAACGTGTTCATTCCTTAAGAGTCAAATACTGTTTTTAGGGCATGTCGTATCCTCCTAGGATATTATGGCTGATCCTGAGAAAGTGAAAGCAATTAGAGAATAATCTGAACCAAAATCTCTTTTTGAGGTTTGTAGTTTTCACGGTCTAGCTTCTTTCTATAGACGATTTATTAGAAAGTTCAGTACCATCATGGTCTCTATCACAAATTGCATGAAGAAAGGTGAGTTTTATTAGACAACTAACGCTGCTAGAGCTTTTAATGAAATAAAGCTTAGGATGACTGAGACACCTGTACTGATACATCCTGACTTTTTCAAAGTTTTTGAAGTAGCCTATGATGCATCAGGTATAGAAATTGGAGGAGTTCTTAGCCAAGAGGATCATTTTATAGCCTATTTTAGTGAAAAACTTAATGAAGCTAAGCAAACATACTCTACATATGATAAAGAATTTTATGCTGTAGTTCAAGCCCTTAGGTATTGGCGATATTACCTTTTGCCTAAAAAGTTTGTTCTATACTCTGACTACTTGTCTCTTAGGTATATTCAGTTCCAGAGGAAACTTAGTACAAGGCATGTTAAATGGATAGAGTTTCTTCAAGATTATACCTTTGTCCTCAAACACCAAGCTGGTGTTGAGAATAGAACCGCTGATGCATTAAGTAGAGTAATTACTGTCTTACAATCCATGAATATCGAGGTAATTGGTTTTGAACGAGTAAAAGATGATTACCAGCATTGTCCTGATTTTTCTGATATTTATCAAGAGGTTAGTCAAGGAAACTATCAAGAATATGTTGATTTTATAATTAGAAATAGTTATCTATTTACAAATTGTCATCTTTGTATACCTTGAACATCTTTACGAGATTTTTTTATCTAGGAACTTCATGCAGGAGGATTAGTGGGTCATTTTGGATGAAATAAAACTGTAGTTGTGGTTGAGGATAGATTTTACTGGCCATTTTTTAAAAAGGACATCTAGAATTCTCTCTCAGTGACATACGTGTCAGTTAGCCAAGGCTAGAAAATAAAACATTGGATTATATACTCCTTTACCGATTCCTCATTTCTCATGGAAAGATTTTAGTATGGATTTTATTCTTGTACTACTTAGAACTGCAAGGGAACATGATTTAATTTTAGTGGTTGTTGATAGATTTTCTAAAATGGCATACTTTATTCCTTGTCACAAGACTTCTGATGCTTCTTCTGTTGCTAAGTTATTTTTTAGAAAAGTTGTTAGACTTCACAGATTATCCACTTCAATAGTATCTGATCGTGATGTCAAATTTGTAAGTTATTTTTGGAAAATCCTATGAAAATTATTTAGGACTAGTTTAAAATTTTCTTCAGCTTTTCATCTCCAAACTGATGGTCAAACAAAGGTTATAAATAGAAGTGTTGGTAATTTACTTAGATGTCTAGTTGGAGATAAACTAGGAACATATGATTTATCATTGCCTATCGCGAAATTTGCTTACAATAACTCAATGAATAGGTCTACTGGCAAAAGCTCTTTTGAAATTATGATTTTAATCTCCGTCAACCTATTAATTTTGTTTTCTTACCTATGAATAACCGTACTTCTGAGTCTGCAACTTCTTTTGCTAAACGCATTAATGAAATTCATACTAAAATTAGACAAAATATTGCCATGAATACAAAAAAATATAAACTTATTGCGGATGTTTATCGTAGAAAATTAGAGTTTAACGAAGGTGATTATGTTATAGTTCGTATTCGTCCTGAACGTTATCCATAAAATTTATTCAAAAAGTTATATGCTCGAGCCACCGGTTCTTTTTCCATCATTCGTAAACTTGGGCCTAATGCATATTATATAGAATTATCTTTTGATTTAAAATTTATTTCAATTTTCAATGTTGAAGATTTGCTATCTTATCGAGGCACATTCGAGCCTCCTACTATGCATGTAGGTGACAGTAGGGATCACATTCCTTCTTCGATGCTAATTTCAGTCCTTCCATCGCTTCCATTGGCTTCATCAGACCAAATTGAATGCATTTTTATAGATGAAATTATTTCTTCTGCTGATGGAGAATTTCGAAAATTTTTGATCAAGTGGCAAGGACATCCAGATGCTACATGGATTCTTGAGGAAGAACTACGACGAATCGATTCAGAAATTTTAAACGATTACATTAATTCCTCGTCAGAGTCGAGTTTTTTCCAGCTAGGAGGAAATAATAGGAATCAGGGATTGCACACGTATTTCAGAAGGAAGCGTCGCTAAATTTCAATCCTAATTTTTGTGGGCTTAATTTTTGTGGGTTAATTTAGGTTATTTTATTTTATCTTAATTTTATTAGAACTTTGTAAAAAAAAAATTGTTAGGATTCAAGTCAGCTGTTAGAATCCTGTTAGGTTATGTTTTTATTTTTTTATTTAAAGACTCTACCTGTACAAAGAATCTTAAACCTGAACAATTGATTGAAAATTTAAGATAATTAAATGGAGCTTTGTTTTTTCTTCTTTCTTTTCTTTTAGTTTTGCATCACAAGCCCAGCCCATGATCAGCTCTACTCTAATGCAAGTTAGACCTGGTATATCTCTGCCGATTTGAAATGTGGCTTAGGCATGGTCTTGGTGGTTTTAGCACTTGGCAAACATGGGACCTCGACTAGGTCGAACCTGGCCCTTTTACACAGTGCTGCAAAATGATGCGCTTCATTGCTATCATACTCTTTATTGATAAGAATGATTGTAAGTACATTTTTATAAATTTCAAAATGCCAAACCATTGTTTTTGGCCATATATGTGATCAGTTTTATGATAGCAACCTTTACTGACCTTTTGCTTTTCAACGAGCTATGCAATGAAGGAATCAATTTAGTTGATAAACAGTGCTATGTATGCTTGCAGCAAAAAAGGGTGATATTTTATGCACTATATACAGATCTACATGTATTAGTGAAAAATTTCTTCAGATTTGTACCTGAATACTTTTTAACATATATGCACAAACTGACACGAGTCGGCAGTGTTTGTGGAATTGCTTGAATGTGAAAATTTTGCTTTAAGAGCTTATGGTATTCATATTGCTAGCCCCGTAAATATTGTTTACTCTGACTATTTGGTCCTCAAATTCTCCTTGTCTTTTCCTTATTTAACATGATGCTTGGCTCTTGCACGCATTTCTGGTCATCGCTCGGTTCGGGCATACCTTAGAATCTTTACCTGAAAGTCTGTCATCCTTTGACAGGTCCAGTTCAAGGAAGGAACTTTTCAACCGCCGGAGATATCATCAACTGTGGATCTACCAGAAAAAGTAAATATTTTTGGGCAGTTCATTGACCTGAAACCTGTTCAACAGGCATTGAACCCCATACAAGAAGCCATTGCAAACATTACACGTGCTATCTCTGGCCAGCCACCTCTTAAAGTCCCACTTCCAGGAAACAGTGCTCGGTCCTGGCTTCTAACAACTTACCTTGATCAGGATTTTAGAATTTCAAGAGGGGACGGGGGCTTGTTTGTTCTCGCAAAAGAAGGGAGCCCTTTGCTGGATCAGCTGTCATGAAAGTTATTAGGAGTATGCTTTTGTTGCATTCTCATCATTCATGCATTAGTCCAGTTTGAGGCCTACAATCCTGCTTTCTTTAGAAGCTAATTATATAGAATCTGTCGACATTGAATACTGATGGAGTCCTCAGCTCCATGTACAGTTGCCTTAACATGCAAATGATCATGTCATGAACCGTTCAATTTTGATTCATCTTGGAATTGTTATCAGAGGCTCTTTAGTGTACTGTTACCATACCAGGATAGCATTGTCATCTGCGAACATTTTTTATATGACGTCTATAATGTTGCATTACACCGTAGCAGGTTGTTTGCGACACTATTTTGTGCGCGCGCGCACAGAGAGAGAGAGAGAGAGAGAGATGCACAATAATTACCTGATCCGGAATGTGCTACCCCAGATTGCAAGGTAGTAGTGGGTCATGTCTCATGACCCCTGGGAGAAGCCCCGTACCATTATTATTTGTAGCTTTTTGAAATGGTCAAATATATCTCACATTTCATATTGCACTCAAAAAATATTTATTAAAAAAAATATTTGATTAAATTTATTTTTAAAAATAATCTATTTTTGAGTGGTATTAGAAGTAGTTTTCCTTCTATGGAAAAGAAAAGAAGTAAGAAATTAAAACTTCTTCTTGGAATTAAAAGTAAAAAAATTAATTATTTTAAGATAAAAATATTTTTATTTAAAATTATTATTTATCATAATTATTTTTATTTATTTTTATTTAATTTTTTTATTATTTAGTGAATGATATATTTTGATACATGTATATTATTATATATAAATTATATAAAATATTTAATATTTTTTTATTTTTAATTCAATTATATTTATATTGATTAAAATTTTAATATATTTTTTATTATTTTATTTTTTTATTTTAATTAAATAAAAATAAAAAAATTAAATTAAAATTAACATAATAAATATTTAAAATTATTTATTTATTTAAGTAATATTAATTATAAAATAAATTTATACATATTTTTTTTATAATTTGATAGTTAAAAATATTTTTTTTAAAAAAATTATTAAATATAAATAATTTTTTAAATACTAATAAAAGCGCTTATCAAATAATTTTATCAAACATAAACTATTTTTCTTAAATAATATTTTTTTAAAATTTTATTTAAAAAAAGTCGTATAGATTTTTTGGTGATAATTAAAAATGTTTAACCGTTCTGTTGCTTTTGGTTGATGGTATGATGTTCCTGTCATGAGGTACTGAGTTGATTCCTCTTTCTTTGCTTTATGTGCCTGACCTTGGATTAATGTTTCAAATTTCTACCACGTCTTGCACTTTCTTTTCTAGGCCTGTTTCCGGTGAATCTCTACTTCTGAACATAATGATATGCCGGAGCTTGAAGTGAGGCAAAACTCTTATTTCTCTATCATGGAGGCAAGTATTTATCGGCATTTCAAGTTTATATCAGATGCGATGGATGCCGTGTTTATGTTGTGATGCCAAATGCCAAATGATTGAAATTCTGTAACATCTGACGGTCCTGCAATGTTTTCATTATGGAAAACTGTGTCGTTTTATAAGGTGAACTTGTGCAAACTGATCCAAAACTAATTTGCTGATCTTGTTCATGGTTCAAAGAGATGTATCCAATGTTTGTGAACTAAAATTCCATCTGGCAGGGTATTCTGATCAACTTATCGAGATTCAATGGATGTGAAGAGTGACGCATATTTAAGACGAGTCCTCGAGTGAATTGGAGCAAACTTGTATAGATATTTTTCGGTGACTTATGTCTTCAAAAACGTCTGTATGGCATCGCGAAAGCGTGAACTTAGCGGGTCATTTAAATTTGGTACGGGCTATGTTGATTTGTGTTAGGTGGTTTGAGATCGCTAAAGCATGGTCCTCCACTAATCGATCAGTGGGCTCCACCCCTATTAAAAAAAAAAAAAGGGCTTCCCGAATTGAACTTCGCTGCTTATGGATACAACCGTCCAACGCTATTATCTATCTTAAGATTTAGTCCCACATCGGATAGCACAGCAAGGCTCCGAAGGCTGCAGGATGTCATAGCGAGTCGCCTTCCGTCGATTTCGATCACGCAGCTGCGTGGTGGGCACAGAGCGAACTATTCTTTCGCCTTTTACTAAAGAATACCGTGTGCCCGCCACTGGAAGCAGCATACGCCAATTTTTGGAGGGCTCCTTCTCTGTATGGGAAGTGGCCCTAACAAATCCTACGAAAATATTTTATTTTATTATTGAATGTTCATTTGTTTATGAATGGAAATTTATAAAAATGGCTCTAATTTCTCTTCGTTTCGTCGCATGAAGTGAAACTGGGAGGGCTATTCCCGCATCGCGGGGAGGGACTTTAGTGACAAAACTAGAAGGAAAAAATATAAAATTCTAGTTCTATCAGCTGGAATCAGAATGATAAAAGATAATAAAGAAATAGAAAATATAAAATTCTAGTTATATCAGCTGGAATCAGAATAATAAAAGATAATAAAGAAATAAAAGAAAAATCTAAAATTCTAGTTATATCAGCTGGAATCAGAATAATAAAAGATAATAAAAAAAATAAAAGAAAAATCTACTCAGGACCGATTCTTTCCCATAGCTATGAGTAACAAACTAATCCAAAGAATTTAAGAAATGTTTAATATTCAAGAGTAGCACATAAAAAAAAACTCTACTTCAACAATTATCAATTATAAATATTAAAGAAAATTATGTTGTAGGGCCTAAAATTGTGCTTATCGGCATTTTTGAACTGCCAACATACCCTGCCAAGAAGGTTATTTGGCAAGTTAGATAATTTTAGATCTATTTCATTTTTTAGGAACACCAAATGGAGCTAGAATACCAAGGATTTCTTTAATAAGTAACACATTATTAGCAAAACTTAGCAAGTTTGTTGGTCAATATTGATCTTAATTCTTAATCTATATTTATCTTTGTTGGGAAA
Organism: Cocos nucifera; assembly: GCA_006176705.1. Lineage (NCBI taxonomy): Eukaryota > Viridiplantae > Streptophyta > Magnoliopsida > Arecales > Arecaceae > Cocos > Cocos nucifera. Next base: position 1,726,191 of record QRFJ01000114.1, read on the forward strand.
TGCCCTTGTGATCATTTTACTTATGATAATAGCAACTTTCTCATTTTGACTCCACCTCCCAGCTTTAACATTTTTTTGATAACGAGGGTTTATTCGATCATCTTTTTCTAATATCGAAGATCCTACTTTCTATTAATATTTTATTTTTTTTCAAGAGGCAATTTCTTTCTCTAATATCAAGATTCATAATTGGCTAATTCTTCATGTAATTTTTCTCTATCCACCAAATCTCTCTCTCTCAAGAAAAAAAGAAGAAAAAATTTTCACTTTATTTGTTATAATTCTAAGACATTTTTTTTGCTTAATTGCTTAAAAAAATTTGATTTTTTTTAAATTTTATTTTTATTCTAAACTTCAATTTATTACAATCAAATCATCAAACTTTTAAAATATTATAATTTCTCCTCTAACTACTATCTTCATTTGAAACAAATAAAATTGATGTGGCATGGAATTAGCTAATGTAGAATCCCAAACTCATGTTTCGTCCTTTTGTAACTAGACTTTCTACTTTTCATTTTTCTTCATCTTCCTCTATCACCATCTTCTCCAAAACTCCCATCATTTATACCTCCACTTCTAAGTGTTTAGGAAGGAATGATCGAAGGAATTTGACCATTGTGTAAGACAGATTTGCCATCCGTAATGTATACTCCATGAAAATAACTTCTCAAGGATCATGAGAACACCAATAGTAGCTTTGATGATGGTAAGGATGGAAGAAATAATGATGATGTAAGAGATGATAAAAATTTAGAGATAGTGATAAAGAGGAAAAGATAAATTGAAAAATAAAAATCTTAATTAGAAGGAGAAAAAAAAATTGTAAAAATTCTACTTCAGCTTTCACTACATATCATAACATGATCATTTTCACCAATGAAAATGGCAATTAAAAAAAAAATTATAATATTTAACAAGTTTGGTGATATGATTGTAATAACTCAAAATTTAGGATAAAAATAAAAATCTCCTATAATTTTAATATAAAATAATTAAACCTTTTTTTCCAAAAACCATAATGCTTGGTCTTCATAATCCTCATGAACCGTTCCTATACGTTATGAATTGATTGATGCAACTCACAAGATTCATTATCGTACATGGGTTTGTTTAGTTAATTATAGAACCAATTGAATTTCTCGATTCGATGAATTTATCATGCGCGCATAATGGGCATCCCCAGATAATTTCCATATCTTATGGCACCAAAATCATAAATAAAATAATATTTTTACGTCAATCTTTCTAAATTATTTCTTTTGATAGCAGATTATTTTAAGAGTCTTAAATATACAATGACGAGGATTAAGGGAAAGAGATTTACATGGCGCCCGCGGGTCCAGCGCCTTTCCCCTCTCACACCTCGCCTCTAACCTCCTCCTCCGTCCTACCTCCCCTCCAGCCTCCAGCCTATGCTATCGACATGGCAGCTAACATTAAACATGAGATAAATTATTCTAGTGGGGATTCATTTTATAATTAAGTGTGATTCGTTTTATAATTAAGCGTTAGAACACCCGCTGTAAAATTAAAATTGTTCGCAATTGTATTATAATGAATTAGCCATCATATAATATATTGATTCAGCCAAAATAACAAAGGCCAATATTTTGCATTTGTTTTATTGATGAGCACCTAAGGCTGATTAAGACTGAAGGAGCGATACCGTGTTTCAAACTCTAAACATGGCCTATATACCAGAATATAGGCATAAATCAGAAATGGGCTATATCAAGTCAAACCATCTTGTATTCGTTTTTAAGGCATAGAGTATCTCATGCCATCTTGGAATTGCCTTATGCTCAATCTTTATACCAATTTCATCCCTTTAGACTTTACCCGGATTTTAATTTAATTGTATATTATTATTTATATTATATAAATATTATAATATAATAATAAATATTATAATTACAATACAATATATCACATAGTACTACTAATATAAAATATTATTATTCCTTTACTATTGTTGGTGTAGAATCTAGTCGACATCGAATCGAGCTAGAGTTGAGGAAGAAGAGATCGCCGTCGGTGATATGCAAAATAAAGTTCCGCCTGAAGTCAGTGGTGGTGGCTCCGACAGGACCCTTCGACGATCAAGTTAGCTATTCTGACCAACAGAAATGGAGTGCTTAGGAAAAAGTTCAGCAGAATTTTGGAAAGAAGAAGAGAGCTTAGAGAAAACGTATTTGGAGGATCCTTTTTATGGACGGAGCCTGTAGCAGACTGATAGTGACAGCCATACCGTCCGGTAGTGGGCCGCTCGGAACCACGTGAAATTTGGTACGGAGAGGAAGAGATGTCGCCTGTAGCAGACTGATAGTGACAACCATAACCATCCGGTAGTGGGCTGCTCGAGGCCGCATGAGATTTGCTATGAAGAGATAGGTGCCGCCTAACTGATGTGCCTGTTCGTCGAGATTTAATAGTTGAAGTTCGAAGAAAGCAGACGTTGGTTGGTGAAGAACTTTGACATATATTAATTTCAGAGTTCGAACTCCTAAAAGAAATACAGCTACAGAGGATCATCCGAAAGAAATGCTAGCTGAAATATGAAAATAATTCGTTGGAGAAATCCGACTGAAGAAGTTCAGAAGGAATTCGGCTCTTGAAGGTATCCGACTGAAGGAGAAATTCGAAAGAAATTCGGCTACTGAAGGAATCCGACTGAAGGAGAAGTCCGAAAAGAATTTGGCCGCTGGAATAGTTCAACTGAAGGCTGCTGGAGGAGTTCGACTGGGGTCCGACCGCTGGAGGAAGAATTCATGATCGAAGCTCTTCCATAATTACCAGTTGCATTAGGCTAAGCATCATACTAGACTTCAATGGGAGTGAGGTTTATCCCTAATAATAGTCTCCCCACTTTCGAGTTAGAAATTTGAAGGGAGTACAAAAAAGACGACTGTCGAAGTTCTTTTTCGGACTCTACATCCATTCAGATTGAAGCTCAAGAAAGATCTTATCTCCAAAATTGAGTAAATTAGTCAAGAGAGAGTAAAAAGGTTATGATGATAATCTAATCCTAGAAAGTTTAAAAATTCAAAATAAAATACCCAAGGTTATGACTCTTGTATCAGGTTGATTAAGTTAAGAAATCGAGTCTTGCCCATACATAGGACCACTAAAAATAAGAAAGGTTTGAATATGCATGCAAATATTTCATATAAAGCGAGGATCGAAGGCAGGACTTTATGCCAATCCACTCACCACCTATGTTACAAAAAACAAAAATTTAAATGTCAAAAACAGAAAGGCCTCATTTAGACTCAATATGCCCAAGTACTGATCTGTATGCATGTTGTTCATAATTTTTTTCCTATTTTGTAATTATTATATTTCAGTTCTCTCATATTTGAAGACCAAATCGCGATGTGCTAGTCTTGAACTGCTATGTTTTGATTTAGAGTCCTAGCCATACATACTCTAATCAAGAATTTGAATTATAAGCACAAAAGTGATATGTCTACCATAAGTGAGCACATTTACGGAGATAAAATTTATTCATATGTATGATGTTCTACTCCTAAGTTTCAAAATCATCATGGTTGCACTGGAATCTGAATTCATTTTTTCAAAATAATTTAGGAAGATCAAGATTGTCCAGTAATTCTGTTGGCATACCCAGCAGTTAATGGCAAAATTCTTGAGAAGAGAACAATGCTCCAAACAAATGAGAATTTATGGTTCAAGTTGCATCAGCACCATAAACAAATTATATGAAAATTTTGGAAAAAATTATATTAATGCAATAAAAAACAGCATTGAGAACTTTGAGAAAAATAATAC
>QRFJ01000114.1:1729992-1860024 GCA_006176705.1 Cocos nucifera
TTGAAGAAGATCTTATCTTCAGCCGAGGTTGAAGGAGATCTTATCTCCTATTGACGTTTAAGCTCGGAGAGATCTTATCTCTAGTCGAGGTTGAAGGAATCTTATGTCCTATTAAGGTTGACGTTGAAGCTCAGAAGAGATCTTATTTTCAGTCGAGGTTGAAGGAGATCTTGTCTCCTGTTGATGTTGAAGTTGAAGCTCGGAAAAGATTTTATCTTCAGTCGAGATTGAAGAAGATCTTATCTCCTGGTGACATTGACGTTGAAGCTCGGAGGAGATCTTATCTCCAGCCGAGGTTGAAGTTAAAGCTCGAAGGAGATCTTATCTCCAGTCGAGGTTGAAGGAGATCTTATCTTCTGTTAACGTTGACGTTGAAGTTCGGAGGAGATCTTAACTCTAGCCGAGGTTGAAGAGATCTTATCTCCTGTTGAGATTGACGTTGAAGTTCGGAGGAGATCTTATCTCCAATCTAGGTTGAAGAAGATCTTATCTCCTGTTGACGTTGACGTCGAAACTCGGAGGAGATCTTATCTCAAACCGAGGTTGAAAGAGATCTTATCTCCTATTGACGTTGAAGTTGAGATCGGAAAAGATCTTATCTCCAGTTGAGGGTGAAGATCTTATCTCCTGTTAACGTTGAAGTTGAAGCTCGGAGGAGATCTTGTCTCCTGTTGAGGTTGACGCTGTGAAGCTTGAGGGAGATCTTATTTTCAATCGAGTTGAAGAAGATCTTATCTCTTGTTGACGTTAACGTTGAAGCTCGGAAGAGATCTTATCTCTAATCGAGGTTGAAGAAGATCTTATCTTCTATTGACGTTGGAGGTGATGTTGAAGCTCGGAGAGATCTTATCTCCAGCCGAGATTGAAGGAGATCTTATCTTCTATTGAGGTTGACGTTGAAGCCCGAGAGAAATCTTATCTTCAATCGAGATTGAAGGAGATCTTATCTCCTATTGACGTTGAAGTTAGAACTTGAAAGAGATCTTATCTCCAATCGAGGTTGAAGAAGATCTTATCTCCTTGAGATTGACTTGAAGCTCGGAAGAGATCTTATCTTCAGCCAAGATTGAAGAAGATCTTATCTCCTGTTGACGTTGACGTTGAAGCTTGGAGAAGATCTTATTCTCCAGCCGAGGTTGAAGGAGATCTTATTTTCTGTTGAGGTTGACGTCAAAACTCGGAGGAGATTTATCTCCAACAAGGTTGAAGAAGATCTTATCTCATGTTGACGTTGAAGTGAAGCTCGGGAGAGATCTTATCTCCTATTGAGGTTGACGTTGAACTCGAGGAAGATCTTATCTTCAGTCGAGGTTGAAGGACATCTTATCTCCTGTTAACGTTGAAGTTGAAGCTCGGAAGAGATCTTATCTCCTATTGAAATTGACGTTGAAGCTCGAGGGAGATCTTATCTTCAACCAGAGGTTGAAGAAGATCTTATCTCCTATTGACGTTGACGTTGAGCTCGAAAGAGATCTTATCTCCTATTAACATTGACGTTGGAGGAGATCTTATTTTTTATGAGTGTGACGTTGAAGCTCGGAAGAGATTCTTATCTTTAGTCGAGGTTTGAGGAATCTTATCTTCTATTGACGTGAAGTTGAAGTCAGGAAGATCTTATCTCCAGCCAGGTTGAAGGAATCTATATCTCGGTAAATTCTTGAGAAGAGAACAATGCTCCAAACAAATGAGAATTTATGGTTCAAGTTGCATCAGCACCATAAACAAATTATATGAAAATTTTGGAAAAAATTATATTAATGCAATAAAAAACAGCATTGAGAACTTTGAGAAAAATAATACCCAGAGGATGGAGACTGTGGTCCAAAGAACAATTTAATGGACATAAGGCAAGATGAAAGATTATGATCCATACTAGTAGAATTTATTTCTTCAAAAGATAAACATGTTAACAAAAAAATCTACACTCACAGGAGAATGAAAAAGGGATTTATTTCATGTTGGGGAACTGCATAATACAGTAAACCAAGTAGTCCCCAGGCATGGGACAGTGAAACTGCCTCCTCACTTGCCAGAACCACTTGTGGAAGCCTTTCAACAAGGCTGTTTTAAAAAAAGAGTTAGATTTTTTCCAGCAGGAATGGACTAACTGTTATCTAACAAACTAATGAAAGCACAGCCTGCGTAAATATCTCAGAAGGCTCATTTTCTGTCAAAAATTTCTCACCCAACATGAACAAAGATTCAAGGGACTCCTGTGCAGCTACAGACAACAGCATTGAATCATCACAAAATAGCACACAAACACTGCAGCAATTATTACAACCAAATATAAGAATTAACCAAAAATCAGTGCCAGTACATCTGAACCATGAACACATTTGATAGGAAGCAATCTTGGAAGTGGTAATTGTAACAATACACAAGTCAGCTATGCTGTGACATTAATGTTACAAATAAAGATTGATATTGCTGTTTTAATATCCATGCAGTAGATCTGCAGAGCAAATCCATTCAGGCAAAAAGGAAGATCTGAAAGCGGAACGCCAAAGAAAAAGGAACAGAAAATAAGTGTAGTGTAACTAATTGGCAACCGTTTAATCTGAATTGTAGGTATGGGATATCCAAGTTGGACAAAAATATTACTATAACCTTAAGTAATCAACTAGTTATTTTACAGATTACCTCATTGGAGTGGCATGTTTTCTTCTCAATCAGTGTCATCATGTATTACAAGAGTTCAGTATTGTAATGTCTAGTAGGTAGGGCAGCTATTAGAAGATTCAATTTAATCATGGCTGGACAAAATACTCTGTCAGGTTGAATTATAAGTTAAAAATATTCAGAGTTCAGATCTAAACAAATAATTAAAAAAAAAAAGGTATATGTAATAGTCGTGAGAAATTATCTCAGCCTTCTCTCATCAGTAATAAAGGCTTACAAACAATATAGACAAAAATGGAAAAGAAAAGGAACTCAAATAATGAAAACGTAAGATGGCAGATGCAATCAATACAGTATACAACAGGAAACAGAATTAACTGTAACTAGCTGTACTAAAACATGTAAGGCACAAATTACTAACAGATGATGAAACCAATTCTTAAAAGAAGATTATATCAAATGCATGTACCAAAGTATTAAAGGAATGAGGCCTTTGCTAAAATTGGCATGTAACAATTTGCCAAAAGTGACTAGTTTGTAATACTAACTCATTTCATATAGATTGCACAGACTGGATGCAGTGGGTACAGGGTAAAAGTGCATTGTGATTGCTGCATGCACATTAAGTTGAGGAAAACTTTTGGACAACAAAAGGATGCAATGTTGTTTTTGTCAACATGTAGATCACATCATAATACTTGAGCACATCTGGGGAAGCTAACAAGTTGCACCAGCAGAGAACAAAGTGAGTAAGGACATTATACAAAATTGTAAAATTGTAATCTGCCATAGAGACTAAGCAGCCATGTTTAAGAAGAAGGATCAAGAGTTCTAAGAAGCCTAGGTAGAAGTTTCGAAGTAGGATGTATAAGCCCATAACAGAAAAAAGCAAATGGTAGCCAAGGCCAATATTGAAGCTAACAGCAGAGTTCATCTTGAATAGAAATGAATAAAGAATGCTGATTTAGATTTTTTTCTAAAGTTTAAAACATTAAGTATATTTAAGAAATAAACTAACAAGATTACAAATTACACCTACCCTAACAACATTTTATGTAAAATGTTGAGCCAGCAACTTGTATCTAATTAGCCATTTATGAGTAATGTACAATGCTAACAAAATTTTTTCATATGCTAAAGAAAGAAACGAGCATAAAGTTAAAAGTTTGACCAAAATATTATATAAAACCAAAAGCTGGATAGTCGTGAGAAAAACTAATGCGCCAAACATGCTAATACCAAAGGATCAATAACCAAAAGACAGTTCCGAAACCCACTAAAAGCATTAACTTGCTCTTCTTCACATTCTAAATGCAATTTGACAATAGCCCTGCTATACCATCCACAAATGCCTTCCTTACTTTCTCTGCAGGGTGAACAGAAAGCTGAAAAACAACAAACAACATTCTCAGGGAAACACATTGAAGATCAGATTATATATGTCGTGTTTGTTCGACACTCAAAAGTATTACAGTAATGCAACAAATGGCCTGGCAAGCATAGAAACACACAAGGAAATGTAGCAGACAACAGTTTATCAACATTTGAAGAAGTTTCAGCCATCCACTCCTTTGGACAATGTAAATATAAAGATCTTGTGCCATGCCCATAATGATTACTCTTCCCATTATGTTAATTTCCAGAAGGAAGGACTGTGATTGATTGATTAGACAATTCTCCAGCTAGAATATTGATTGAATTTGAGAACTGACTGGTAAATGACGAAAGTCCTCCAGAGCAGATTGGATAGAGCTACTTTCCTTAAGGCTCCCATAAATATCATTTATCGACATCTCAAGGCCATAGAGATTTTCCTCATCATTCAAAACTATTATCAAGGACTCAGTTAACCCATGAACTGCATGCTCAATGCTGCCCATGCTTCCAGCAGCAACACTTATCAAGCTCTTTGATACATACAAAGCTTTTAGAGCAGCTGACAATGCCAGGTAGAAAAATGGTGAGTGCATCAGCAGTACCAACCTAAAGGAACATCAAATGGACAATAAAAATGTAACTAAGAAGAAAAACAAGAGGATGAAAGATATATCCAACATATACTAGCTTGAGGGCTACAAGAGAATAGGAACTTCCAAATTAGATAAACCATGCCTTACCTTCAAATCACCTACCATATGTTTAAACAATTAAACAAGCTTAGAGAGTTAAATAGAGAAAATGTTTCAGCAAACACAAGACAACAAATTAACATATAATTCTTATTCGGATAAGATATTATTGCCATTTTACTCTGATAATGTAATTGTCATATACATTTCAAGTGCATTGAATTGGAAGCAATGATATATCAACACCAGGAACTAAATTCTGCGAATATCTCAAACTATCTATGTACGCATCAGTGCTGAATTCATCCATCACTAACTTGCCAAAAGCACTGCAAAACATATTAAAGCATGACCAAGTTCTTTGAGAGCATGTTATCTGCTGCTTCTGCTCCACACTCCCACACCCCCCACCCACCCAAAAAAAATAAAAATAAAAATAATAATAAATAAAAGGAAAAGAAAACTTTTCCATAAAATGCTTACATAACTTTATAGGCTTCTTGGGTTTCAACAAAATTAGATCTAGCTCTGGTCCATTTCAGTCCATTGGGTTTGGGTTGTGTTCATGATTGGTGTACCAATCAGACTATAGATAATACATATCTACTCACAAAATATTGATAATACATTCCACTTGCAAAATATCTGCTCTTAAGTGATGCAAACTCAGTATTTTTATGGTAATGAAGTAGGTGGTCAAAATAAACATAAGAGAAAAGCTAGTTTTTCTAGCTTCTCCTGAATGCAGCTCATTGATTTCTATTTATACAGGAAGCCTTTTTTTTGTATTGATGATAGTTTTTTCGCCCCCTGACAATGGTTTTTTCATTGCCTTAAAATCCGAAAAGTGCTTTTCAAGCAATGACATGCCGACCCCAAAAAGTCTAATAGCTAATGGTGCATTGCATATTCTTAAGAAGATTTTATAAATGCTACAGACAGACCAGAAAATTGTGCAGATGATTTTTTTCATGGTAACTTCATGATTATTTAGGAGACACATCTGAACATTATTCTTATGTCAATAACATCTGCAATGACCACCTATCATGAAATAGACAACAAAATTCAATTTTATGAGAACTATTATCAATATATTCAACACATGGTATCACATATAGAACTCTGACAACTGTCTTTGCCACCAGTTCTTTCAAACCTAAAAAACATGAGCCTCATTATGTATGAGGGTTCTCAAAGTTAAAAGTCAAGCTGTCAAGGCCCCATAAGCTTAATACCTACAACAAACAATTTCTGAACCTGGATAAAAATAAACAAAACTAATGCTTGACTATCAGACTGTTAAAAGCTAGAGATGCAGCCTTCCAACATGTATACATAACCAGTGTGTCAACCGTATATTTTTTTCAACCTGTTACCTGAAGTCATTGAAGGAATACACAGAAGGGGTAATGTAAGTAATGACAGAGAACTGCAGAAAGAGTAACAAAGCTTTTGCAAACCTATTATACATATATGCTTGTAAAAATAGTTTATTGGCAGCACAAATAATCTCTTCTCAAAATATCACAGAACAAAATCAAATAATAAATCAACAGCTGAGAGTTAGCCATAATGATTTTCCCTGTATTGACCTCCCTAAGGTTTTGAGACATCCCTAACAACATCAGACAACTGCTCAACCACATAGCTGTCTCATCATTCAGTAGAATGCTAGAATCTAGAGTTAAAGGTGGCTGGATACAGATGTGACTAAGCAGTGACCTTTCTGAATGTGTCTCACTTTTTGCCTTGGCAACAAGTACACAAAGTGTAAGAAATGCTTCCTTCCGGATACTTGCATTTCCATGATGTCCTCTTGAAGCCTCAAGTTTTGCGGTCTTTAAATAACAAAATCAATCAAAAGAAAGGAACTTTACCTTGCAGGCACAAGTAGCAAAGGGGAACAAACTTTAGATGAAAAAAAAAAAAAGAAAACAGGCGAAACAAAGAAACAGCAATAATGAAAAGACACTGCAAAGTGACCCACTGCAGCAGAAGCATTTTGCGACTGAAGAAATGCAAGAAAACATTCTTCAGGTTCTGCATGGTATACAGTGGAAGTAACACATTCAAGTTGCAGAGTACTAAAGGATGCAATTTTGCACATGAAAACCATTTGCTTGCATAAGCATGAGCTATTATAGCAAGGTTGTAACTTGCGAAGCGTTGACCTAAAACATCTAATAATTCCTTCATGGAATTCTTCAGATGCTGCAGAAGGTGAAAGCAAAGCCCCAGAAGTTAACTTTAGCACCACAAACATCTGAAATCGATGCCTTTGTAATATTGCCTCAACAACTAATGCCCATGAAAGCAACAAGACAATAATTTCCATAAAAAAATTAGAAGATGACAACAGAATATGTACACATCACTTTCAAAGGTTTCTTTTTAATCTATTAACAAAATATAGGACATCCATAACAAAGTACTAAGTATCAGGTAGAGAAAAGGAATAGTGAAATCCAGGCATATATGCTCAGTTATCTTGCATTTATTTTTAAAAAAGGAGGATGCTTATAGATGATTATCTGGTATAAAACAACTAATTCATTTCGCGATAAGGATATATTTTAAGCACTACTCGTACCTCCAAACAAACTAGCAGTCAAGCATTGAACTTTCCAATAAAGTGCACCTATAATCACATGATCAAAAGACTAAAGCAGAAGTTTAAGATTATTATCATAGTCGCTTTACTTACCAACACCAGAGAAGTGTATCCACAAAGGGTCTAGACTCTAGAGGAAGTCAACAAATAACAAGTTATAAAAGCTGACAAAGAAGCTTAATCCAAAGTATTCCCTACCCTCAAGAAAAAGAAAGACCCTACTCCAATCAGTCAACTTCCATGAAACCCTTCCACATCCAGGTACTGTTATGCATCTTAGGTTTCTGCAACTTCAAAAGGGAACCCACTCAATTGAAAAAGTACTATCTCCATGCAGCACATAAGTCCAAGCTTTTACCCAACTTTCAAATGCATCAGTAGAGATAAGTAAAAGTTTGCCAGCTTCCAAGATCAACTTCAAACAAACTACTGAATCATCCGCATTAGCATGAAATGCAGGTTCAATCCTTAATGATGACTTCAAAAGCTACAATTAAGCCCCCGGCCCATTATACCTAAACAACCAGCATGCTCCAGTTAGCACTTTATTACATCACTGATTTGACCACGTATCTTCTACTGTAAATCCATCATAAGTTCTCATAGAGGTCCAAATCCTCAAATCAATGTTAAAATGTTTTACCACAAGTTGAGACCATATCAAGATTCTGAATACAATTTAGCAAATTACATACTATAGTCTACAATTGAAATTGCACCTAACTATTCTCACCCAGATTTAGAAAAGTACAGTGGTAAACGAAGAATGTAAAAAAAGAAAAGACCGCTAAAAGTGAACATAAAAAGTTCCTTTCACAAGTTGAAACCATATCGAGATTTTGAAACGATTTAGCAAATTACATGCTATAGTCTCCACAAATGGACTTGCACCTAATGATTCTCGCCCAGGTTTAGAAACGCACGGTGCTTAACATCATTATAAACAACGGGAAAAACAAAAACGCCATACAGCAAATAAAACAGTATATCAAGAACCACTTACAAAACAAAGGAACACTTTATGAAGCACATACCTGATTCACAGAACCCACATGGTATTTCTTGAGAAGTTCGTCGAGGCATATTAGAACACCTTCCGCCACTCTATCACTGATCTGAAGACCTCCCAATGTGGCACCGCTCTTCCCCAAGCTCCCATCTGAATCAGCCCTTTTACCAGCAAAAGAAGAAACAGAAGCAATGTATAACAGAGAAAACGAAAAGTCAGCATGTTAAATCAATCAAGATCGAGTCTCCAAGTTTGGAATCTTGGACTCAAAACCTAGACTAAGCTACTAGCCCAGAAATAGCTACCTTATAAAGATATTGCTGAGAAAATGGAGAGACGACTCAGTTGTCAGAATCGATGAAGAACGAGTCTTTAACTTCGAAATCTTGGATTCAACACCTAGAACTAGCTAATTTACAAAGGCATTACCGATAAAGGAGAGCGGAAAGAGACGATACGGATGTCAAAAACCGATCAAGAACGAGACCTCAGCTTCAAAGTCTTGGAGTCGAACCGCAGAAATAGCTAGTTTGCATAAAAGAGAGCGGAAAGAGACGTCATAGATGTGAAAATCGATCACGAACTGATCTTTATCAAGTGGAAACCTTCGATCCAAAGCCCTGGAGATGGCTAGTTGACAAGGATGAAAGATTCTTGGAATGACCGTCAAGTGGAGGCATATGAGGGTTCTTGGAGGGAGAAGAGGGAGAGCTTACTCGAGACAGCACTGCAATGCGCCGGGCGGCGCACGCACGGCGGAGGAAAGAGGCGTCCTTCTTAGGGTTCCGGACGAGGTCGACAAGACCGACGCAGTAGGGCTTGAGGCGAGATAAGAGTCTCCTCACGGGTTCATCGCCAGGGGCTCTGCTCTCCTCTTGCAGTCGCAGATGTGCCAGGGTTTCATTCCATTTCTTTGGGGTTCTGGCGTTTGGGCCGCGAGGGAGCGCACGCCCGAGGTTTAATGTAGTGGCCGGCCCTCTCGATCCGTGGATTTGCTGGCGCCCTTGGGTTGGGTACTCGACACGTTAATGTAGATGGCCGGCCCGTGGGCCGACTTCGATTTGTGAAGCACGGCCTGAGTGTGTTGGAAATTTTGTCCTCCGCCCTGGCCGGATTTTTTTTGCATCGTAGGAAAATATTTTGTGCACCGCGGCCAGCGTGCACCACTCATGATAATTAGCTCAAATCAAAAAAAAAATAATTTCATGCTTCGCTCCGGCCCTAATGCAGCTGCATTGCATGCAGTATAAAAAAAAAAAAAAATTCTATTACGTAACCTTCTGCATGTCATAAAGCCCATACCCTCCTCCACTGGTAAGCTTAGCTGAAAGAGCAAGTAATTCTAAATTCAGAGATGTAAAATATCTAAATTGATAATCGATCACTTCCACTTATCTTTTTTTAATAAATTTTGGGGAAGTGCTCTCTAATTTCCTCCATTTCACCTTTTTTACAAAAAAAAATGGCCGGACCTAGGCATTTCCAACCCTGTCTACTATTTTTTTTTCAAGGTCAGGTTGGGCATGGGTCAAAGCTTAACCAGACTTGGATCATGAGAATAGAGTTCCATTTAGGTGGGGACAGTCTAATTGAGTCACCTTACACACAAATTTTGAGTGGTTAGACTTTCTTTTTGATCATTATAGCTGTTTCAATCAACTTTGAAAGCAAGTCATTGAGAGTTAGGTTAGGTTGTTGGATATATCGAGTTAGGTTATACCATATCATAGGTTCTGACTCATGGTCGAATATTGGTTAAGCTATAGGTCAAAGATTTTATATGTTGTTGTTCTAACTTAAGCTAACTAGATTCTACCACTTGTTCTAACTCCCTCTACTACATGATTGACAATAATTTGATATCGCTGTAAATTATTTACTCTCATCTTTTCTCTTGCCATAATACTTTACCACCGATGCACCATCGTCTCTTCCATACAAGCATCAGTAATCTAAATGAGAAGAAATGATGAAAATGTACTTATATGTAATGTAGGTTTAAACTCATGTCTGGACAAGAAGGCCGGGAGTCCAAGTGGCAACCTAATTCCTTGATGTGCAAAAATTTTGTTATGTGATTGAACTCTAACAACAAAAAAGTTATAGTCTTGCTGTCCCATAACTCCATTATGTGCTGTATCTCAACCAATGATTGAGGTCAGTGCATGTGTCTTGCATAGGTTCTGAGAGCGTAACTTTGATTGACTGCCTATGAAGCTAAACATGATATGATTTCCTTTCTGCTAAACCTAGAAGCCGGTCCTATAATAGATATATGTAAAAGGGCAATCCTTGGCTCTAAATAAAAGGAAGTAAAAGAGAGAGGATTGATTTTGTCCAATGTAAAAGGCACCTCACTGGGGGGAAGAAAAGATCTTATCCCATATTAGTCGGATTCTCTCTTGACTTATAACTAATGTAGGACTAAAGATGCTGTCCTCCTATAATAATAATAATAATGGAAGAGCATCACCGATCAATCCATATAAATAATGAAAGAACCATCCATATTGCAAGATGTTCAACACTGGTTTCCTTGCATTACATGCAATCTCCGATCGAGGCATTTACAGGAGTTCCAACATTGGCATGATGCATCATACACATGTTTTCAGAAGCGAGAATCCTTGAAAGAAGTCAATAAATTGCAGGATGTTCAACATTCCTAATCAATGCTTCATTCTTTGAAAGGAAGAGTAGCCTCTGATGGCATTAGCTTGGCCTATCCTCTTTCAAGACATGGATCCTGTCCCAATATTAGTGATTTATTTTGATATCCTACTTCAGCACCGTGATTCATATCCTTGACACAATTGCAAGCATGCACATGCAAAGATCATTACGACATCGACACTTCTCTGTGATAATCGCGAATTAGGATAGCATTCGAGGGTCATGTAGGTGATATACAGGCTCTATGCGGCAGCCCACCTATAGGATGCCAGTGTTGTGAGCGAGGAGTGGATTTGTGCTATTTGAAAAGGATCTACAAAGATTTTACTCATTTTCAAAAGATGAGAAACCTGAATCATGCCTATGTAAATAGATTGATATATGGATTAATGGAGCAAAGTGACTACCATGCTTGAGAACAAAATCCATGGAGGGTGGTAAATGGATTGTTTCACACAATGAGAGAGAAAGAGAGAGGTGCATGCGGTTCTCCCACAGGTTTACGAGGTCAGCCTTTCATGTTATGATGACTTCTGTGACAATTTTGAGGTTCCTGCCACGCCCTTGCCCCCGTGCATGAGCAGGGGCACACAACAAAACGACCTATTTTTTGCATTACTCATCAATTATGGATATTTTATAGCAGGATATATTTATTCTTCTATATTGTTCATTGCAATAAAACAATATTTTTGAACTGAAGTCTCCATGCTGGATTGCAAATTAATAAAAACAGTATAAAAATCCATGGACTTTTTTTACTGTTCAAGGGAATGGTAGCTTAGCATGTCGTTCAGGCAAACAGTATATGATCCCCAGCGTTCAAAAATTTCCCAAATGTTCATCACATCCAACACCATCAATTTGATATAAATGTTTATGTTGAAATCTTACCTATTGAGGTTCAAATCTTTCAAACATGACATTCTCTGCAAACAATATGGTGAACAAAATGAAAGCTAAATTTATTCAACCAGTCTATTGTTGGACATGCTAAACCAAGGTTCAAACCTACTTTAGTTCTATGCTTCAACGTGCAGAATCTGCGAAGAGGCTTAACGTTCTCTTTATATTCGAAAAGAACAAAGTGCCACCCGTAAGGCTTGGAACAAATGACTCCAAAGAACACTTCGACTTGGCCTGCTCGGAATCTTGCACACGAGGTGGGGAGGAACTTGGCAGATTATTTTTTGCTACCATTGCTCCCTCTTTATTTTATTTTATTTTATTTTATTTTATTTTGTAGTAGATTCTTTAATCGATGCACATATTCTACCGTGAGGTTTTTGTGCTTCACGTAGATTCCAAATTATGTTGGCTTCCGAATAAAATTTTCGCCGTCTATAGATTCTAGCCAGCGCGCATGGAGTTCCAAATTAGGTGTGCATAATCTGGACGTTCCTGATCATGGTTATTGGTTCGACACATTGCAAAGCCTTAGACTAATTATTGTTTACACAAAATTATGAAGCAAGAAAAAAAAAATTTAGTTGGGGAAGGCTTTCTTCCTCCAATTTCCTTCAAAAAAAGAAAGAAACAAATTTGGCGATGCATGTAGCTTTCAAGTATAATTTACAACGAAGCAGGTTACTTGGGAGGCCGGACTTCATTTTCTTTGGAGCAGTACTCGGAAAGTTAGTTTATGACACACATATTTACAATAGTTAATGTATGATGATCTTGTTTTTGGAGCAATTAATATTTTAAATAGATATTCATGATGTCGATTCAATTATTTTATGGAATGCATTTTTTTAGTATCGGAGCTTCATAGTCAGTAGAGATGGATCCCTGTCATTATGAACAAGGGCTCGACTCTCGATTCATGTGAGATGTTGTCTATTTTGATTCATGAACCTCATATTTTTATCCTTTAAAAGATATCTTACATGAAAAAATTTATTTTTTTCATATAAGTACGAGTTCCATAATCAATATGGGGTTAATAGTATTCTTCTCTTATTAGAACCACAACAGCATCCATACTTCAATGTGCACACGTACTAAAAAAAAAGAAGGAAGAGAACGATGATTCAAAACCGACGGCATGGTGATAAAAGAACAAGTATGGCATGCAACATGAGTCACATCCTCAAGGTATCAAGTACTAATTTAAGCACCTACAACTTTGACTCTTTGATGAAAGGTTAGGAATGTGTCGAACACCCACGGCTTTCTAAATATACACCTTTGTGTGAGATCTAACCTACCTTTGGACCCATAACAATGTATTAGGACACCTTCAAGTCATGGAGATCTAAAGAAGGGGGGGTGGAGGGCCCCTTTTGAAAATAACGGGACACAGGATCTCCCTCCATCTCGGCCCAGGGACCCATGGGGCACTCCAGGTTGCCATCACTCGCTCCCCACAAGCCAAGCTCCTTCTCCAAGTATTCCACCCAAATTCTGCTCCCTTCTCCTCTGCCCGGATCCTCATCTAAACTTTGTGGATTCCCATGAACTCCAAGCTCCGACATGGACCCCACTTCTGGACTAAACAATCCGGCATCGCCGTCCTGGATCATGTCCCAGAGCTCCGGTTCGATAGGTACATCGGGCACCTCCAAAGGATCTTTCTCAGCCTCCTTCGGGTCAATGTCGTCGAGCGCTTGTCCTCCTCCGCTGGTACCGACATTGGTTGCTAAGGAATCCGAAAAGGAATTGTGCTCTAATTGCATCTCCAACATATTCTTGTCCTCGGTCTCGATATTTCCTGGCGAGCTCGGGAAAGCATCCTCTAGCATGACCCATATGTCCATGCTGGGCTCGATGGGAATCTCAATCTTATCCTCTGA
Organism: Cocos nucifera; assembly: GCA_006176705.1. Lineage (NCBI taxonomy): Eukaryota > Viridiplantae > Streptophyta > Magnoliopsida > Arecales > Arecaceae > Cocos > Cocos nucifera. The sequence goes on from QRFJ01000114.1 coordinate 1,743,775, forward strand.
GGGATTGATGGAGTCGACACTTGGATTGGTGTGCTCGCTGTCGCTCTTGCCTTCGACTTGATCGGAGCATGAGTGGGAGGTGGTGGAGGAAGACAAGCTTGGCATCTCTTCGAGGTTGTCGGTCTTCTGGCTTCGCTCTTTGGACAGGAGCCTCTTCTTCAAGTGCGTGTTCCACACATTCTTGATCTCATTGTCGGTCCTTCCTGGCAGACAAGACGCTATTTTCGACCATCTAAAAGCAACATTGGATCAAGTTAGGCCTTCAAAAAGCAAATGGAGAGGCCTAAATCAAAACTACTACCATTCAGGAAGCAAGTGGTTCTTTGGTTACTTGAACATAAAGCGGACTAATTGGGTTGAGCTTAACATCATACTTGTTTCCAAGCAAGCCATGTAGCTTAATTATGGTTTCCTCTTCTTCCTTGCTGAAGTTTCCTCGCTTGATGTCAGGCCGAAGGTAGTTCATCCACCTGAGACGGCAACTCTTTCCGCATCGCAGCAAGCCTGTCGAAACTCCGAACAAAGACTGGCGTCAGTTCATCTCATGTTACTGCTCTATTGCGTGTAAAATTCAGTTCATTTTTTAAGAATTAATTAACCAAAGTCTAGTCCTGCATCCTTATTGTTGCATGCAAGATCAGTATCGTTGAAATCGATAGAAATGGAGAAGAAGAGACACCTGCTCGTTTGGGAAGAGCGCGCCAATTCCCATGACCATACTTCTGAATGTAGGCCATGAGTCTCATGTCCTCCTCCGGCGTCCATGAGCCCTTGTTCAGGCCAACTTTCTCGCAGCATGGTGCTCTCCCTCGACCCATCTCTCTCTCTCTCTCTCTCGCAATTTCTTGTCTACAACTTCCCTAGCTACTAGTTTCGAAGGAAGAGTTAGCAAGTATTTATATAAAGATGGGGAAGTTCATATTGCTGATAAGAGCCGTTCTACCAATAGCGAGGACTAGACTCTAGATTCTCTCCTTACCAAACCCTATTACACAGAGACACACATCAAAAGGTCATCCATTAGACTTTATGTAACTTTGATATAAAACATTCTACCCTGTTTTAAATGCTTACATTTCAACAAATGCTGCTATATATTTGTAGAAGTTAGTGGGTGGAAATATTACCACACTCTTTCCCCCGGGCCCCGGGCTACAGGAAAAGGGCCATGATCAGCAAAAGGCGCCCATTTGATTCAGGAGCAGTCCAATCAGGATTGGGTGGTCGTTAGGCACAGGCCCACAACTCTAAGGTGGAGATGGTGCAACAAGGGTACATGGTGGCACTAACATGATGTCGATGCTGTCTGATCGATATTGGATGGCTGATGGAGACTCCACACTAATTTTCCTCTGTCGTCTTAATTATGTAATATTACTCCTTAAATATATCATTCATCTGTCATTAACCAAGAAGGATGACCAGATAAACTGTTGCTTTTTTGTGGTTGGGGGAAAGGAGAGAGAAAGGGAGAGAGTCATGGACAAAGCTTTTTTGTTGGTGGGAAAGGTTATATAAAGTTAATTATAAAAGGCTAACTAATCTCCTTTTTATGACCCGTCTATATCATTTTAGGAAGCTGTCATTGGGCTCAAGGAATTAGGCTTCGGAGATTGGATCTTAATTAGGGGCTGGACTTTGGGTGTTAATCCCAAGACTAAACTATATAAATATTATCAGCATAAGTTCTACTTTCTACTGCAAATACAAAAGAATATATCATATTATGGGCCTCCCATTTTGACTCTGACCGAGGCTACTTAACGTGCACTAATCTAGCACACACCATCAATGGTGGCGCAGGATTTTTTTTTTTTTTTTTTTTTTAAAGAAGGGAAAAAAAAGCAAAACATAATGTTCCAAGGTGAACTGTTTTCTTGCTTTCTTTCTAACTAAAGACGGTCCTTTATTTAATGAGAAAAGTAGTAGGCACAACGTGCCTAATGGAATGGTCAAATTATTCACTACTTTGATCTTTTGCAGTCTTACAAAGTTTTCTCTGGCTTCTCTTCTGTTGGAGATTAAACAATTTTATTTTGAAGGAAATAATTGATCACAATCCTCTGCTCCATATTTCTTGCTACATTTGTCAAAGTTGTATCTAGTGGACCATCACCAAGCCACGCTCGTACTTGCTCTAACTCCAAATTGTATTCTATAGTAGATGAAGAAAATAAAGAGAGGTTAACTTCATGATCTAAAAATGATTTAGGTGGAATAATCATAGGACTAAATGCTATCAAACAGGAAAAAGGCTAAAAAAGTATCTGAAATTAGGAGTCAGAGAAAGAAAAACTTCTTTGTAGCACCAAATATTGAATCTCTAAATAGTAGCAATCAAGTACCGATGTTCTTTGGATGTAAGAATGTGTATGTACTTGGTGTTTTCTAAAAGGCTTTCATATGTTTTCCAAGCAGAAATAGATGAAAGGAAATGATTAGGTTAACAAAATAGTTAAAATGTCAGCTTTCTTTTTATGCAGACCAACTTACTTTTGTCTGCATGAATTTGAGCTACAGAATTTTTTGGTTTAGACCTTGTAGCTGATCCATTGATATGCTTAGAACCACAGCAAACTAAGGGAAATAGAAACCGCAAATATTCTCTCAATAAGTTTTGGTCTTGGTAACACGTCCGTGAAATCTTGCTTTTTTTTTTTTTTTTCTTTTTTTGGGGGGGGGCTGATAAGGGAGCATGTGACCAAACGTTGTACGTAAACTCCAAAAAAGAAGTGCAGAAATTCTCGTGTTAAAGTTTGATTACAGTAAAATGTCCAATAAAATCATGATGTCCTTTAAACAAGAAGTTATACTTTGCACCACGTGGCGGTGCACCGTACCAATCACACATCTCGGTTCTTATGGGCACCGTACCAATCAAGCAATCTTCTCGAATTGCTTCCCTGTAGACCTCGTCTTGATTTGTTTCAATGGTACACTGCTGGCATAGTGTGTATGGTGCAAAAATATAATTTCTCCCATTGGACTTTGGTTTGAAAACCAACAAACATTGTAATGAAAACGAACGTGAGCACGTCAGCGCTTGTCTATGTTTTAGGTCACCAGCCCTCCCAAAACTTCAGTTCAGATCATCTTAGAAAAGAAGAAATCACCACCCATGGCCAAACCCCATCTCCTTCAACAACCCTTAACCTCCCTTTTAAATACTGTAACTCCATGCTAGATTTAAAATTAAGGTAACCAACACTTAATGCCCAGTTACCTTACCAATACCTAACTTTGGACGTCTTGATCTGGGGGACTTTGGGCTACCTAAAACCTCTATGGTTTGAATCGTTCGTGCGTAAAATTTGACCGACTCGCACCTATCGGTCACTGACATTTTAGCTACCCCTGTCTTTTTTGCGCCATGTCACTTGGAATTGAAAAACCCAATAAAGAAACAATACACAACTTGTACCAGGTCTTACCCAATCCCGGATTACGTGTGAACGTGACCGGTGGCAATGTTTATTGTTGTGAGATGGAGGAAAGAATTGGCAGCAAGAAATTAGATAATGTCAACGGACTTTGCAATGATGTCCTGAACTCCGGACCACCGATTATTTCATTGGTGGAGACTCTTGTTGTACCGGAAGGAGATCCGACGCTTTGCTCTGCTCGACTCATCTCGAGTCTCGACTGCGGCCAAACGATCGTCGCATTTCAAACGAGTTGAATTGAGAAGATTAAAAAAAAAACAGAAAGAAATAAAAGAGAAGAAAAGGACGGACGGATGCCAAAAACTTCAGGACCGCAAAGTAATCTCAAACAACGCCGGTTCTCCCCTCATCATGGATGGCAAAAGCAAAGAGCAAAGAAATACGATAAAAAATGGAAATCGCTGACCCCAGACGAGCATCTAATAGTCCACGAGGTCACTCCAAGTCTCCTCGTCCCAGGAGGCGGGTCGAGTGCCCATTCAAGAACCAGCCTATATGTGCACGCCATCTATCATTGTTCAGACGTATACGTATGGATCCATACAAACGTAGATTTCATTTTACATTGACTATGTATAATATAAATTTTGAATATTTATATTAATCAATAAATTTAAATAATATTTTTTAATTAATTTTTTTGAATGAGATTTTAGATTGTTACGAATGATATTAAAATAAATTCGGCTCGTAATTTATATAGAATATTGAATTATTTAGACCGATTCCGAGCTAATCATGATATTCATCATTGGATTTATGTTATCTACAATTAAATTCGAACGAATTTGTATCTCTAATCCAGCGAAGATGTCAGAACTTTACCGAGAAGAGTATGTGAAAATTTATGTTGAGTCTCGCATCCATGGTGTGTTTGATAGGTTTTATATGTTTATATAGACTAAGACATTCAGAATACATCTCTAAGCTAGGTTTTTTTTTTTTTTTTGATGAAATCTTGGACTATATAATATTACGTGAACTCAAAAAATATTGTTTTTGCCTGAAACTCACCGTTGTTTGGTATTGGTGAGCGCTGGGAAAAAGAAAGAAAAAAAAAAGAAAAAATATTTTCGCTTGAGCGTTGAATGCAATGCGGCTAGGGTGGACCCGTCGTGCTTTAGAATTAGCTATTATATATATTTATCGGTTTTGCCCTCTTCACGCACGAAGTAAGGCCGCGCACCACTGAACCTTTGCAGGCCTCGCGATGGGCACTGGACCACTTTTTGAATATTTTTTAATGCATCATAAATTAATCTCTCTACTCTTCAAGCAGGAAAAACCAAAAGATAATATATTAATTTTTTATTTATTTTTTTGAAAAAAAAAATTCATAAGACTTGAGTATTTACGTAAGCACATTAACATTATTCTTGCGAGTTACAACATACGTTGAAGTTCACCAATATATTTACCAGGTCAAATGGAAATAGATTTTTATTCCATTTGGCTTTTGTACGGTAAGTATAAATCAAATCCATAGCGGTGGAATAACTTAGATGATCAATGAAGACAAATAGATATAATTACATAAAGAACATGCAATGCTTAGGTCACATGCTCAAGAAAATAGCTTTCAATATGTGTGATGCTAAAAATATTTGACAAGGATTAGAACAATAATCGAGCCATGGGTGGTCCGAGCCCTTGGAGACCTAAAAGACCACATAGTTCTCTAGGACCTTTTTCTTTTTCTTTTTCGATGAAATCGCTAGAAGCAATTCTTCTCCTCTAGATATCAGATTGCTCATCCATGATAACTTATTGATGGAGGTTTGTCATTTTTGTTCCCATGAAGATCACCAGAGACATCATAAGGATGAGAGAGTATCTCCAAGCTAGTTTTCCCGAAAATACAAATCCCTAATTCTGGGTGCAAAAGTGTTCTATTTTTCTATTTAGCATTTGCAAATTCGACGGATGCAATGTTTTCACCCTTGTTGTTCGGCGATATATATTGATACAAATATTGGTTGATATCTCAACTAAGATAAATCTAACATTGCCAACTTTGTTTTAATATATTGGTTATTTGCATTAGGAATATCTCAGCTTTTTCTTCATATTTTCCAAGTTAGCAAGATTTTATTATTATTATTATTATTATTTTTACAATTTCTAACTTTCCACGTAATATTACATCTCCAACATTTCTTGAACTTTAAAAGGCTGAGCCCGTAATTATATGAATATGAAGCAGTGGGAAACACCCGAGTCCAAGAGTAGGAATGCCTAAGCGGGCTGCGTCACGCCATGTAGTATGTCTCAGTCCCACGTTAACGACCAAACGACGGTTGAGGAAACGAGCCAAGGCCATGCCCATGGGGTTGGGCCATGGCGTCATTGGCCCTTCCTTGCACCTAAATCATACCACACACCAAACTAGGCACCGCTGCATGACACCCAAATGCCTTTCCGCCTATGGTTCAGACTCTAATGCAAAGCTCAGTAACAGTCCATTTTCATTCTTAAAAAAAGAAACTATTTAATAGCAATCATTAAAATAATAGCTATTGGAACGTTATAGGTGTCGTTGTTATATTAAAAGGTAAAGTTTATTGCTTAATGTATGAAAGATGTTAATGATATTTATATTAATGTAGCTACAATTAAAATTTATTTTTTGATGTGCAGTAGAAGTTTGATTATTGAAACCTTCTATTTATTATAATATGTGATGTCATTATATTTACTTTCAAAAATAATTTAAAAAATGGAGAAAAAAATTATATCCCGTGCAAAACCATAGCCACTATTAATGATAGAAATTTATGCACAAAGACTCAATTTATGTAGTATCCTTCATTTACCATGGAGATGCCGGTATTCATAACTAAAGTTTCTGCTCGGCCACTTAGATTATGCAAAGTTGTTCGTTAGTCATGTGGATGTTAATATTGGCCATTGTTGTGGGAGGATGACATCTTTAGTTCTATATCGATTATGAATCAAGAGAAAGTACGGTATCATTAAAGTTCACTACTTAAGATATGATAGAAATTTGCTTATTAAATTTTTTTTATTATAATTTGCTAACTGATTATATTATATTTTAAAAATAATTAAAAAAGAAGAAAAAGCTATGTCACATATATTTTATGGAGCCAATATGAATGATATCGATATCAATGACGAAAAATTCAACATATAAATGCAGAGTTCTTTTTATTTATCATGCAAAGACAAATATTATTGATGGCAGTGCTAAGATGAAACTTTTATTTGTCCATCATTAGAATTTGTTGCTTAACATGTAATAAAAATTTAGCTATTGGAGCCTTTTATTTATTATAATTTATTAAATTATTTAAAAAAAACAAAATTATGCTACACACGGATCATATACTAATATATATGATGATAGACAAGCAAAATATCCATCATAATTAGTTATAGATTGTTAGAATAATCTACCGTGACACAACAAACAGCCATATCCGCATTCATCTTGTTTCTATAAATAAAACAATATCTTTTTTCAAAATTTAAATTATTATAAAAAGATTTGATCCAAATTAAACTTTTATGATTTTTTTTAAAAAATAATAATAAAAGATAAGCAGTAAACAATAATTTATGAAAATAATAATTATTTTTATTATAATATTTTTATAATAATTATTATCATAATAACAAAAATTTTGAAATCGGAGCAAGCTATAACCGGTATAACGATCAGTAACAACGTCGACGGAGTCAAAAATGCCCTCGTTGAAAACTTGTCTGATGGAATTATTAAACATGGAAGGAAACCATTTTACCCTCTTAAGAGTCGGATCAGGTCAGGTCCCACGGTATATGGAGAGCACACTTCCGAATTTTTCCTCCTTTCACACTCCGACGCTTGCAGCCAGGCGTATTAATCCGTACAACTAAAACGTCATGCGCTTCGTTGATGCTCCCCCAAGGTCAAGAGGGCGTTAGGTCGGTTGCTTTGACAAAATAAAGATTATCCAATCAAAATGACGAAAGAAGGCCGTCAAAAAAGGATGCAAACGTATGTACCAAATTTTTTTTATTAAAAATTTTAAAAAAAATGGTGGGTGGGGTGGGGGGCATTTCAACGCATCTACGACGAGAGTCCTGAGCCTTCTACTACTGCTGGGTTATAATTTAGTTGGCCAACTGCAAGGCATCGATGGTAACAGCAAGTTAAGGCGAGCAAGTTACTGATAAATAAATAATTCTGAAAATAAATTAATAAACATCAACTTGCGCTGGAACTTGTTTTATATGGATGCGCGTGTGCTTGTTTGCTTGTGCAAGGAAAGATTGTTTTCATTCAAGGAGGGAAAAAGGAAACATCATGCCACTTAATTTAGATTAGGGTTCGTGTTTTATAATTCAAAAGAATTTGGACGAAGTTTAGGAATATCCCTGGTACTGATATACAGGATATCTGCTTTTTTTTGCTCTTTTTTTTTTTCAATAAAACCTGAGTGACCATCCCTACCTCACTTAATTTCGTTCCAAAAAAAAAAGGTAGAGTGAATTATTGCTTAGCTTGTTTGCATTTTGATGGTACAATTTGAATAGACTAATGTTAATTTTCATGATCTACACGAAGATTATGAATGTTGACGATGGAAGGCATGATTTGACCACTAGGATTCGCCTGAAGCATTTTGATATGAAAGCAGTTTGACTCTTAAAAACAATAGAGTAATTATCACTTCTTTGAATACGGACTAAATGATCGCAACCATCGTACAAGCATATAAGGGTTGGTAGGTCACAAAACAATGAGAGGAACAAACGTGGGGAATGCATCATCTGACGATGCTAGCGTTTTGAGTCCCTCTTTATTTTCTTCAAGAATTGGTCTTCCTGCTGATTAAAGTAAGCAATCATGAGCGAGGAAAAAAATCAGAACTTTTCTCGGCGTCGAAAAGTTGATTTGCACCAATGTTCTTACACTTTACAAGGCTATTTATTAGTCATCTTCTCGAAGGATATTGGAATATTGTGGGAAATCACAGGATATCGTATAGCCAGGCTCATTTCCTTCGGGATACAAACAGCTATTAGCCAAGCCCAATCTATGCAAACCAAAAATATTTTAGAAAAAATTTTTGTGCACCGCAGGTGGTGCAGTCCTGCACGTACCATCCATCATGATTGGCTCATCCCACATGGCCGGAGTGCGGCATAAGAATTTTTCTTTTCTTCCAACCTCATGCATGAGCTAATCACCACGAGCAGTGCACGCGACTGCACCATCCATAGCATACAAAGTATTTTTCAATATTCCAACCATTCCATGCAGCATATAAATTTAGTTAAGCCCAGTCCATCAAATCTCTTAAATACTACTATTGGGGATAAACCCTGCTCCCGCCGAAGTCTAGTTCGATGCCCAACTTAATGCAACCAGTAGCCGCAGAAGAGCTCCTAGGATGCCCAGCAGACGGGTCTTAGCCGAACCCCTCCAGTCGGCTGAACTGCTTAGCAGCCGAGCTCCTCGAACTCCTAGCATCCGAGCTCCTTCGGATCCATTCAGCCGGCCGAACTGCTTAGCAACCGAGCTCCTTGGACTCCAAGCGGCCGGACTTTAACGGAATCCTCCGACGCCCGAACTTCTTAGCGGTCGCCCCTCGGCCGAACTCCCCAAGCGACCGTTCCTTCAGCCGGCCGAGCTCCTTCGAACTTCTCTACAGCCAAACTCCTTCCGAACTTTTCCTTTAGCCGAACTATCCTATAAGTTCGAACTCTTCTGGACGAACAACGAGACTGGACGGTATGGCCGCCACTACTGGCGATGCCACTCTCTCCGTAATTAGCCCCATGCGGTCCATGACCTGCCAGTATGGCTGTCACCATCCGTCTGATGGCGCCTTCCTCTCCGTACCGAACTCCATGCGGCCCACGACTCGCCAGTATGGCTGTCACCATCCACCTGACAACGCCCTTCTCTCCATGCCGAACTCCATGCGGCGGTATGGCCGTCACCATCAACTAAGCTCCACCTATAAAGAACCCTCCAGATATGCTAATTCAAATCTCTCCAATCTCTAAGCTCTCCTCTTCTCTCCCAAGCTCTGGAACTCATTCCGAGCACTCCATTCCTGTTGGCCAAAGCTGACTTGATCGTCGGAGGGTCCTGCCGGAGCCACCCCCTACCGACTTCGGACGGGACTTTATTTTGCAGATCCCCGGTGGTGACCTCGTCGGCCTCAACTCCAGCGGCCCCCGACGACGATCGATTTCTGCATCAACAGATTGGCACTGGAAGAAGGGATGAACCTCCGAGGTTCCCTTGTTCTTAAAGGAGTGCTCGACGACTTTTCTCTTCCCCCTCCGAAGATCTCTCTTTTCTCTTCCGAAGAAAAAATGCCTCCAGGAGAGCTTCGACTCAGCGACTGGCTTCCGTTGCAACCCCGGCAGCTCAGGCTCCACCCGAAGCCACCGTAAATGTAGAGCAGTTCAACCTGCTGGTCGGATTCACGGCCCCGCCGAGATGATGCAGGCCGTGCGACAACCTCTGGCGGAGACTTTGTTAGCAAACCCGCCATGAGGACGCGAGGAACTGACCTTAAGGAAGAGCATTTGGGCATACTAATCGCCCTTAGGAAGGAGAAACGGAGAGCAGAAGATCTCCCGCGGAAGGTTTCACCAAGATGTCGAAATGAAGTTCGGCAGAAGAAAGCCAAACTCCCCTAAAAGCCGTCATCGGAATGAAGTTCGGCGCAAGTGAGGCCGAACTCCGCCTCGAAGCTCGTCAGCGGAATGAAGTTCGACGCAAGTGAGGCCGAACTTTACCTCGAAGCTCGTCATCGGAATGAAGTTCAGCGCACGCAAGACCGAACTCTCCCCTCAAACCTCATCATCGAAATGAAGTTCGGCGCAAGTGAGGCCGAACTCCCGCTCGAGTACGTCACCAAGGAAGCCCCCTACAAAAATTTCATACGAGGTGAGATGAAGTTCGACCGAGCTCACAACCGCCCCAGGGCAAGCGAGGACTCCCTCTCAAGTATGACTCCAAGGAAGCCCCGACGAAGTGGCATGAAGTTCTTTCGTAGGTTTCCCAAAGGAACGAAATGAAGTTCGGCCGTGCTCACGGACTCCCTCCGAAAGCGGGCGGGCCCGAACTTCTCGAGCTCGCCACCAAGGAAACCCGACAGAGGGGTGCAAAGAAGCCCTCCTCTCGGAAGATTCTACGACTACGCCCCCCTCAATGCTCCTCAAACTCAGATTCTCACCGAAGTTAGGAACCAGCTGCCAAGACCAGAAGGGTTACGGTCTCCCCAAAACAAGCGCGATCAAAGCAAGTACTGCCTCTACCATCGCGACCATGACCACGACACTGAGGAATGCATCCAGCTGCGAGACGAGATTGAGGAGCTCGACAGAAAGAAGCGGCGGGGTAAAATCCTTCGGTAGGAGAAGATCGGCTAAGGGCGCTGCCGTAACCAAAAATTATAAGGTCGGCCGCCTCACGGCGTCATCAACGTTACCCCGAGGAGCAGCTTGGTACATTAACGATTCGTCGGCTCCCAGCGACAAAGCCAAGAGCTTGCTCCAAATTGAGAAGGCCAGCATGAGATAGAGGAGGTCGTCTGGTCTGGGACTTACTGTCGGAGAGAACGCAGAGGAACAACGCTACCACGATCCTGAAACACAGAATTTGGGGATGCGCTGTCAGTAACTTTCTTTCCACAAAATTCCTTCCTTTCGATATTATTTCTAGATGCGAAAACTATGCGATGACAGGAAAGAAGCAGATTGCCGCTTAGGAACAGGAGGAGAACCTCGTCCTAACACGAGCAATAACCTCGGCTAGAGATAAGATCTCTTCCGAGCGAAGGCCTCGTCCACAAAGGATGAGATGGGGGGAGAGGCCCTGACAGCGCCCTTATGTGCCCCCACAGTCCGTTAGGAACAGAAGGAGAACCTCATCCTAACACGAGCATCAACCTCGGCTAAAGATAAGATCTCTCCTAAGCGACCGTTGACAATCTCGACTAGAGATAAGATCTCTCCCGAGCGACCGTTGACAACCTCGGATAGAGATAAGATCTCTTCCGAGCATCCGAGTCAACCTCGTTAGGAACAGGAGGAGAACCTCATCCTAACACGAGCATTAACCTCGGCTAGAGCTAAGATCTCTTCCGAGCGATCGAGTCAACGTCGGCTAGAGATAAGATCTCTCCCGAGCGATCGTTGACAACCTCGGCTAGAGATAAGATCTCTCCCAAGCGATCGAGTCAACCTCGGTTAGGAATAGGAGGAGAACCTCATCGTAACGCGAGTAATAACCTCGGCTAGAGATAAGATCTCTCTCGAGCGAAGGCCTCATTCATAAAGGACGAGATGGGAGGAGAGGCCCTGACAGCGGTCCTTATGTGCCCCCACAGTTCATTAGAAATAGGAGGAGAACCTCGTCCTAACGCGAGGATCAACCTCGGCTAGAGATAAGATCTCTCCCGAGCGACCGTTGACAATCTCGGCTAGAGATAAGATCTCTCCCGAGCGATCGAGTCAACCTCGGCTAGAGATAAGATATCTTCCGAGCGACCGTTGACAACCTCGGCTAGAGATAAGATCTTTTCCGAACGTCTGAGTCAACCTCGGTTTAGGAACAGGAGGAGAACCTCGTCCTAACACGAGCATCAACCTCGGCTAGAGATAATATCTCTTTTGAGCGACTGAGTCAACCTCGGTTAGAGATAAGATCTTTTCCGAGCGACCGTTGACAACCTCGGCTAGAGATAAGATCCCTCTCGAGCGACCGAGTCAACCTCGATTAGAAACAGGAGGAGAACCTCGTCCTAACGCGAGCGACAACCTCGGCTAGAGATAAGATCTCTCCATAAGCGACCATTGACAACCTCGATTAGGAACAGGAGGAGAACCTCATCCTAATGCGAGCATCAACCTCGGCTAGAGATGAGATCTCTCCGAGCGACCGTTGAAAACCTCGGTTAGGAACAGGAGGAGAACCTCATCCTAATGCGAGCATCAACCTCGGCTAGAGATAAGATATCTTCCGAGCGATCGAGTCAACCTGAAGGCCTCGTTCATAAAGGACGAGATGGGGGGAGAGGCCAGTGGCCCTTATGTGCCCCACAGCCCGTAGGAAACAGGAGGAGAACCTCGTCCTAATGCGAGCATCAAACCTCGGCTAGAGATAAGATCTCTTCCGAGCGACCGTTGACAACCTCGATTAGGAACAGGAGGAGAACCTCGTCCTAATGCGAGCATCAACCTCGGCTAGAGATAAGATCTCTCCGAGCGACCGAGTCAACCTCGGTTAGGAACAGGAGGAGAACCTCATCCTAACACGAGCGACAACCTCGACTAGAGATAAGATCTCTTCCGAGCGACCATTGACAACCTCGGTTAGAAACAGGAGGAAAACCTCGTCCCAATGCGAGCATCAACCTCGGCTAAAGATAAGATCTCTCCCGAGCGACCGTTGACAACCTCGTTAGGAACAGAAGGAGAACCTCGTCCTAACGCGAGCATCAACCTCGACTAGAGATAAGATCTCTTTCGAGCGATCGAGTCAACCTGAAGGCCTCATTCACAAAGGATGAGATGGGAGGAGAGGCCAGTGGCCCTTATGTGCCCCCATAGTCCGTTAGGAACAGGAGGAGAACCTCGTCCTAATGCGAGCATCTCAACCTTGGCTAGAGATAAGATCTCTCCTGAGCGACCGTTGACAACCTCGATTAGGAACAGGAGGAGAACCTCGTCCTAACGCAAGCGAAACCTCGGCTAAAGATAAGATCTCTCCCGAGCAATCGTTGACAACCTCGATTATGAACAGAAGGAGAACCTCGTCCTAACACGAGCATCAATCTCGGCTAGAGATGAGATCTCTCTCGAGCGATCGTTGACAACCTCGATTAGGAACAGGAGAGAACCTCGTCCCTAACGTGAGCATCAACCTCGGCTAGAGATAAATCTCTTCCGAGCGACCGAGTCAACCTGAAGGCCTCGTTCATAAAGGACGAGATGGAGGGAGAGGCCAGTGGCCCTTATGTGCCCCCACAGCCTATTAGGAATAGGAGGAGAACCTCGTCCTAACGCGAGCATCAACCTCGGCTAGAGATAAGATCTCTTCCGAGCGATCGTTGACAATCTCGATTAGAAAACAGGAGGAGAACCTCGTCCTAACGTGAGCATCAACCTCGGCTAGCTAGAGATAAGATCTCTTCCGAGCGACCGTTGACAATCTCGATTAGAAACAGGAGGAGAACCTCGTCCTAACGTGAGCATCAACCTCAGCTAGAGATGAGATCTCTTTCGAGCGACCACCTCGGCTAGAGATAAGATCTCTTCCGAGAAGCTCGGCCAGAGATAAGATCTCTCTCAAGAATCAACCTCGGCTAGAGATAAGATCTCTCCCGAGCGATCGAGTCAACCTTCGGCTAGAGATAAGATCTCTTTCCGAGACAAGTTCGGCCAGAGATAAGATCTTTTCCGAGCGATCACCTCGAGATAAGATCTCTCCCGAGAAGTTCGGCCAGAGATAAGATCTCTTCCGAGCGACCTGTTGAACAACCTTGGTTAGGAATAGGAGGAGAACCTCATCCTAACGCGAGCATCAACCTCGGCTAGAGATAAGATCTCTCCCGAGCGACCGTTGACAACCTCGGCTAGAGATAAGATCTCTCCCGAGCGACCGTTGATAACCTCGGTTAGGAACAGGAGGAGAACCTCATCCTAACGCGAGCAACAACCTCGGCTAGAGATAAGATCTCTCCCGAGCGACTGTGGACAACCTCGGTCAGAGATAAGATCTCCCTCGAGGAAAGCTCGACCGCAGAAGATAAGACCTCCCCCGAGTGTTCGGTACAACCTCGGCTAGAGAAAGCAACCATGTCAACCTTGACTGGAGAGCTTCAACTTTAGCCTCGGTCAGATAAGGTCTCCTCCGAGCGACCGGACTAACCTCGGTTGGAGAGCTTCAACTTCAACCTCGGCTAGAGATGGGATCTCTCCCAAGCGACCATGTCAACCTCGGCTGGAGAGCTACAACTTCGACCTCGGCAAAAGATAGGGTCTCTCCCGAGCGACCGAGACAACCCCAGCTATAGATCAGATCTCTTCCAAGCATCCGTATCAACCACGATAGGAGATGAGATCTCCCCCGAGCTTCGATCTGAACCAGCACGGAGCTCAGAAGAAAACTTTGGCAGTCGCCTTTCCTGCACTCCCTTCCTTCGAGTCTCGAACTCGGAAGTGGGGGGGCTAGTGTTGGAGATAAACCCCGCTCCCACGGAAGTCTAGTTCGATGCCCAGCCTAATGCAACCAGTAGCCGCAGAAGAGCTCCTGGGATGCCCAGCAAACGGATCTTAGCCAAACCCCTCCAGCTGACCGAACTGCTTAGCGACCGAGCTCCTCGAACTCCTAGCGTCCAAGTTCCTTCGGACCCGTTCAGCTGGTCGAACTGCTTAGCGACCGAGCTCCTTGGACTCCAAGCGGTCGAGCTTTAACGGAATCCCCCGGCGTCCGAACTCCTCAGCGGTCGCTCCTTGGCCGAACTCCCCAAGCGGCCGTCCCTTCAGCCGGCCGAGCTCCTCTGAACTTCTCTACAGCCGAACTTCTTTCGAGCTTTTTCTTCAGCCGAACTCACCTACAAGTCCGAACTCTTCTGGACGAACAACGAGACTGGACGGTATGGCCGCCACTACTGACGATGCCACTTTCTCCATAAACAGTCTCATGCGGCCTATGACCTACCAGTATGGCTGTCACCATCCATCTGATGGCACCTTCCTCTCCGTACCGAACTCCATGCGGCCCATGACTCGCAAGTATGGCTGTCACCATCCACCTGACAACGCCCTCCTCTCTATGCCGAACTTCATGTGGCGGTATGGCCGTCACCATCAACTAAGCTCCGCCTATAAAGGATCCTCTAGATACGCTAATTCGAATCTCTCTGATCTCTAAGCTCTCATCTTCTCTTCCAAGCTCCGGAACTCATTTCGAGCACTCCATTCTTGTTGGTCAGAGCTGACTTGATCGTCGGAAGGTCCTGCCGAAGCCACCCTCCATCGGCTATGGACGGAATTTTATTTTGCAGATCTCCGATGGTGACCTCATTGGTCTCAACTCCAGCGGCCCTCGACGACGATCGATTTCTACGTCAATAACTACTATTTCTTCTCGTATTTAATCTTGGGAAATACCTTACTTACCATGGGCAGTGAGCTTTTATGCTCACCGCTGACGGTGATAGGCGGACTTAGATGAAAAAGAAGCACGGCATTCTATAAAAAAATTATTTTTCAATCCCAACCTATGTACGAGTCAATCAACATGAGTGAGGAAGCTCACCGCCCTCGTGAGCGAAGAATTATCATTTAATCTTTCCTTCCTCTCTCCCGGAATCTATTTCAGGCTATAATTTAGTAATTGACGCATGTTTGCCACTAACAAGATAGCTGTCCTTTGTGAAAGGTGTTTTAAGACAGGCTACAGATCACCAACTAAAGATTTGAGGACCGTCTTGTCTCCAAACACAAAGCAACTTTCTTTATTGAGGAATGGAGTCGGAGGTCGAGGCCCCAACATTAACTTTAGTTGGTGAAGGAAGGACATCAAGTTTTGAGGAAAAGGGACATCCAATTGGTATCATTAACCGAGCTCCCATATAATTTTCGGGATCCCCATCCCACGCCCAACAACAAAAGTAGGGCATAATATAATGGTGGCAACCAAGAACATTGGATTCACAATTTAAATGGTGGATTCCATCCAAAATTTTATAAGCCACTAGATCAGAGAAAAAAATGCACTTCATTGGAGAAGGCTTCCCTATCACTGGACAATCAGGTTTTCATGAGATGTTTTAAAGGCGTACTGTTTTCAGACTATCAATGGTGTGCTAGCTTTTTTCTTGAGTGCAGCTGTCATTGGCTTTAGGTAGGTTTGAACTCGTTAGTCCAGCATTTCCATCATTGTTGGGTGTTTGGTAGGATTTGCGGTCCGTTGAGTTTGTCGATTGTATGACTTGATAGTGGCGTAAGCCCAACGTAAGGCTGTGGACACCCATCTCAAAGCATGTGATCACACTCTTACCCAAAAGAAAGAGTGTGATACCATTTTTTTTTGTTTTGTCTCTCAATAAAGTTACCTTGAAGGTAATTATCGTCAAAAAAAAAAGAAAAAAAAAGAGGAAATGCCAAAAATGTTATTATTAAAAGGTATCATTGATTCGTCGCTTCGGAGATATCAAAGAAGATTAGCATAGCTGATGATAAGCAAAAATCAAGAGATACATCTTATAATGTTGTCCTATTAGGCTGATTAGATGGTCGTCCATTTGTATTTGTATGGTTAGAGGGTCAGATAAGGGCCCAAGAATAGTGATTGAGACGTATTATTGATTCATCGAAGAAGATTAGCATGGTTCTTGTGCAAGGATGGCATGCACAAATCTAGAGACACATCTCATGATGTTATCGTGTTAGGTTGATCGGATGATCGTTCATCCGTATTTGTATAGTTAGACGGTCAAGTAAGGGTCCAAAAATAGTGATTGGGATAACATTAGATATCAGAAAAGATTGATATGGCCCAAAGATGATAGGCACAAATCAAAGGATACATCTTACAATGTTGTCCTAGTAGGTTGATCGGATGCTCATCCATCTGTATTTGTATAGTTTGGAGGTTAGGTAATTGTTGTCCAAAAGCTTTTGTCATATACATAGGCATGATAGAGCTAAAAAAAATTATTGAAAAAATTATCTCTAGGCATGTATTTCTATGCATGTGAGCGAAAGTCTAGATGGTTGTTACCAAGTGCTTCTTATATAAGCATTTTCTCGCTTACATCCATTATTTATCTCTTTCAAATTGTACATTAATTTGATTTTAAAAAAATCATGTATATATATTGTTGCTCCTGGATCTTCCGACTTGGGGTCAACCGACGAGGATAGAGTAGCTCGGCCATCGAAGAATATGAGGTCGAGGACGAGCTTTGCTGGAGCTTCACCCATTCACCTGCAATAAAGTCCTCACCGGAGTGTTCTCCGGTGAAGACCCTTCGACGCTTAAGTTAGAAGATTGGAGAACAATAAGGAAAGAAAGCATCGAATTAAATGACGTACCTGGAGGGTCCCGGAGCTCCTTTATTTATAGAGGAGTTAGAGCCGTATCCATTTCGGACTCTAATAATTTTTCGAGTTTGTCGTCCTGGATTGATTCGAAAGATTTCTTTCCTTTTTGAGTGACGGGATCGTGAAAGAATCTTCTTTTATCCGAGTTTTTCGATTCATAAAGGATGCAGCTTTAGCAGAGACGGTTGTAGGTCGGTCGTTGACGAGCTATAAGCTTCTTCACGTAGCTCGACGGCCGACCTGAGTTCGACGAGGATGGGGTATGAAGGCTTACCTCATTTTGTCAGGAGGCGATCTTCAGTAGGTCGGCTAGAATTATAGGTCGATTTAAGACGACCTACAGTTAACCGTGATCAAAATATCGCAGTACTCCACTCAGACAATCCATTGGGGTAGGTCGACGGCTGATCCTAAATTGGCCAAGGCTATACTAGCTTTGCTCCATAACAGTTTGTCCCCCACTTACGAGGTCGATCTGCCTCTGAGCGACCGACATAAGAACCCTATCGAAGCCGAGGCCGATCTTCAAATCGTGCCCGCTTTGCCATGTCAGATGTCGGTAATATGACAAGATTGGAGGAAGCCCATCAATCACGAAATCTAACCGTTTGTTGCTTTGCTCCAGTTTTACCCATCCCGACCAATGGGTATTTGACACCTGACGAAGATCTAAAAGGGGTGGATGAAATGATAGTAGATCGGAGCCGTTCATGCCTCTTATAAATAGGGTCTGTTTTACTCTTTTGACTGCTACTGTTGCTTAAAGGATGGACTCTGGTACTTTGCACGAAGAATAGCTCGGACTCAGCCGAGCTATTGTCGATCCCATCCTAACTCTCCTTGTTCGGCTTTCTCATCCTTTAGGTCAGTCTTCTTCATATTTATGAGTCAATCTAATTTGTCCCGATCTTCTTGGAGCTCAGATAACCCTTTTAGTAAGGACCCCGATTCCGGGGTGGTTGGTTCTCCGGGCAAATTCGAGGAACGTGAAGTTTCGAACTATGGCCCTTTCAGAATAGATTCCATCCTCACCTCGGAGGACCTGAAAGTCATCAGGATGAGGTATCATGTCCCTGATGATTTTAGGTTAGAGACTGTCGGTCCTGGGGAACATATAGCTCTTCCTCGGCCCGAACGAGTCGATATTTACGAGGAATCGCTAAAAGCCGGCCTTAGGTTGCCTTTTCATTTTTTTATTATCGAGCTTCTAAACCTATATAAAATTAGCTTTTGTTGTTTGACGCCGAACTCCTGGCGATCAATGTTAAGCTTCTTCACTCACTGCCTCCTCCTCGAGATCGAGCCTACCTCCCATCTTCTCCGAGCCTGCTTCACTTTAAAGAAGCATTCGACGAAGGTCGGATGGTAGTACGCTTCTCCTCAGAGAGGATATCATCTTTTTCGAGGCGCTCCTTCCTTAGTACATAACTGAAAGGAACACTTCTTTTTTGTGTGGGTCGAACAACCATGGGACTTTAGCACATCATGGGGGCGGCCTCATAGGTTGGCCGTCAGACCTCCATCACTATTCGAAGTCGAGGAGAAGGTCTTGAGTCAAATCTTTAGTCTTGCTCTTCTTCCGTTATCCAGATTTCTTACTGAGGAGAACTTGTTTAAGGTCAAACTGATTTCAACTGACCCGGAGAGTAAGTATTCTTATGCAATTTTGTTTGGGTCGTGTTCTCTCCTTATCATCGTCATTGATCGAATCTTGTGTTCTTCAATTCAGCGATGAACCTGTCCGACCTCGAAACTCTTCGTTGGATGGCGAAGAAGAGAAAGACCAGCACGACCGCGACTCCCAAACGCGCTCGGACGGAGGCTGTCCTGGTGCAGCCCGCAGTAGGAGGCTCCTCAAGAGTGGCTAATTCCTCGAGGAAGGAGAAGGCGTCGGTGAAGGATGTGACGCTGCTTTGGTCCGCAGCTTCAGGAGAGACCGTCCCCCGACCTTCTGCATCTTCTTCCAAAAGAAGCTCGGATGGGCTGAAGATCTCCATTCAGATGTCCGACTGCGGACCTGATGTTTCGGAGAGTGTCTCTCTGGTGGAAGTTTCCTCGGATACCGAGGATAAAAGAAAGAGCATCAGCGACTACCGTGTTGCCCGTTCCTTGCTGAAGTCGATCATTTTACCAACCGACGTCCAGGCCTTCGAGAAGATTGGGGGTGCCTTTCGCATCCAGAACTCTTACGATTCTCTCCTTCGAATATGTGTTGGCTTTTTACCAACCTTCATTTTAGCTCTTGCGCTCGCTGCTTGGCTCAGCTCTCTCTTTTTCTCCTTCTTCTTCTTCTTCGTTTTTTTTTAGCTCGTTCATCATGTAGACCATTTTGCCGAGGTTATTAGAGAGGTTCAGTGCCTATCTAAGAAAGTCGAGGAGAAAGCCGCCTAGGCCAACCGACGGATGGATGACGCTCAGTTATCTCGACTAAAGGTCAAGGATGAGACTAGGTCCCTCAAGGAGAGGGTGAAGCTGCTGGTGTCCAAGCTGACCAAGGCCAAAGCTCGGGTGCTGGGGGAGAGGGAGGCCGGGAAGGCACGAGCAGAGGTCGTTAGGGTAGAGGTGGTGCAGGCCTTCCACGCCTCGGAGGAATTCTGCAACATCAAGGTGGATTTCACATCGTTCTCTTATCTGCAAAAGGGCATAGATCTGAAAGAGAAGATTCGGAGGATCTTCTCCGATATGAACTTGGACCTCTTGGAGTCGGATGATGAGGAGGCCGAGGGAGTTGAGGATCGAAAGATCCAGATGGAAGATATCTTCAGTCCCATGCACGATGACCTGACTGCCGACGATGCCGTGTTGGTACCACCCCCAGCTGTTATCGACCTTCCCGATCAAGTGGTGGTCGGCGAATCTGGAGCTCCGGATGGAGCTTAATGTGTTATTTCGATCGAGCATGTCCGATCTTCCTTTTTCTTTCTTCTTTTTAGGTCGGCCGTTTTGCTTGCCCCTGATCTTTGCTGAGGTATTTTTATATGGGCCGACCATCACTTGTAAACATTGAACTTTAATACAAAGCTTCTTTTCCTTTTGTTGTTGAGTTCATATGTTCTTCATCAGCGTAGACCTTAGATGGCGTGACTGAGAGCTGACGAAAGATTCATGCCGGCGTATTACGATCCTCGACCATAGCCGAGGAGTGTATCCACGAACTTTATTTGTTCCGTTCCTTGGCCATGGCCGAGGAATGTGCGTAGGTGTGCTTCGATGGAGACGCATTCCACCCCTCAACCATGGTTGAGGCGTGCGCATTGGCAAAATTCGATGGATATGCATTTCGCTCCTCGATCGTGGCCGAGGAGCGTGTGTTGGCGAAATTTGATGGAGATGCATTCCGATCCTCGACCGTGGTCGAGGAGCGCGTATTGGCAAAATTCGATGGAGACGCGTTCCGCTCGTCGACCGTGGTGGAGGAGCGTGCATTGGCAAAATTCGATGGAGATGCATTTCGATCCTCGATCGTGGTCGAGGAGCGCGCATTAGCAAAATTCGATGGAGACGTGTTTCACTCGCATCGACCATGATCGAGGAGCGCACGTTGGCGAAATCTGATGGAGACGCATTCCGCTCGTCGACCGTGATCGAGGAGCGCACGTTAGCAAAATTTGATGGAGATGCATTTCGATCCTCAACCGTAGTCGAGGAGCGTGCAATGGCAAAATCCAATGGAGATGCATTCCGCTCGTCGACCGTGGTCGAGGAGCACGCATTGGCAAAAATAAAACCTATGATAAGTTATCATTCATTATCAAATAAAAATTAAGATGGAGATTACATGCTAAGGATAATATCTTCGAAGATTGTCGACATTCTAGGTCCTCAGGATCGGGATTTCATCTAGTCGACAGAGATGATAAGTTTCTGACCGGACTACTTCAGCCACGCGATAAGGTCCTTCCCAGTTCGGCGATAATTTTGACTGCTCGGATGGACGAAAAACCTCAGCTTGACGAAGAACTAACTGTCCTGCCAAAAAAGATTTGCTCTTCACTCGAAAATTATAGTATCGGGCAACCTTTTGTTGATAGTTGACCATCCAAACTCGAGCTAGTTCCTAAATTTTTTTAGCAGATCTAGATTTGCTCTCATGCCGAATAAATTGCTATCTTCATCGAACTCCTCTACCTAGAGCGTGGGTAAACCCATTTCTACGGGTATCACAGCCTCCATACCGAAGGCCAACATAAAAGGTATCTCACAAGTTGGTACACGCTACGTCGTATGATACGCCCAAAGGATATTGTACAATTCTTTGACCCACGATCTTTTTGCCTGGCTTATACGAACTTTCAATCCTTGCAATAATGTCCTGTTCATCACCTCAGCCTCGTCATTAGTCTGTGGATGACCTACCAATGTCAATCGGTGAGAAATCCCATAGTCATTACAGAACTCTGTAAATCTTGGGTTATATTAAATTATCGTCCATTATCGGTTATGATGGCATGGGGTAAATCATATCGACATATAATAGACTTTCAGACAAAGCTCCAAACTTTAGCTTCGGTAATCGTAGCCACTGCCTCCGCTTCCATCCACTTAGTAAAATAGTCGATCACGATAAGTAGGAACTTCTTTTGTGCCACAGCGATAGAAAATGGTCCGAGGATATCCATTTTCCATTGAGCAAAGGGCCAAGGGATCGTGATCGAGGCCAATAGTGTCGAAGGTCGGTGCTGAATATTTGAGGTCCTTTGGCATTGATCACATCTGCTCATCAGATCGATCGCATTTCTTTGCATGGTTGGCCAGAAATATTTCTGCCGTAATATTTTATAGGACAGAGCTTTGCCCCCCAAGTGATTACCATAGATTCCTTCATGGACTTTCCGCAAGGCATAATCGACTTCTGAAGGATGGAGGCATCTGAGCAGAGGTAGGGTGAAAGACCTTTTATATAACTTTTCTTCGTAAATGACTTATTGCAGAGTGAGGTGCCTCAATTTTTTTGCCTTATTCCGATCTGTAGGCAAAATTCCATCTCACAAATAATGGAGAATATGATCTATCTAGATCGATTTTGGATCAGCTTGCATCATCGGAACCTCCTCAATACTCGACTTCTCCAAGACTTTCATGTATGAACTTCTTTTTAAGTCGGTCGTCCCATGGATTGCTAGCTTAGAAAGGAGGTCAGCTCATGTATTCTCCACCCTTGGTATCTGCTGAACCTCCATCGCTAGAAAGCTAGAAGTCAAGTCTCTGACCTTCTACAGATACTTCACCATATTCGGCTCTTGGGCTTCATATTCTTCTTGAACCTGATCAATCACCAACTGCGAATCACTATGCATTCTGAGATGCCGAATTCTCATTTCTTTCGCTATTCTCAATCTCGCTACCAATGCCTCATACTCGGCTTCGTTGTTAAAAGTCGGAAAGTCGAAACGTAAAGCATATTCCACTACTACTCTTTCTGGGCTGGTTAAAATCAGGCCAGCTTCGGAGCTCGTGGCATTCGAAGATCCATCAACATGTAGGGTCTAACATTCATTTGTTGAAGAAGTTTCAAGGCGATCGGATTTCTCATCTGGAATTGTACATTCTAGAATAAAATTCGTCAATGCCTGGGCTTTAATAGATGGCCCCGACAAATATTTAATATCAAATTCACCTAGCTCACTAGCCCATTTAGCCAACCATCTGGAAGTATCTGGTCGGTACAATATCGATCTAATGGGTTGATCTGTGAGGACTGGGATAGTGTGCGCTTGAAAGTATGGGCGTAATTTTTTCACAGATATCAAGAGAGCATAGACAATCTTTTTCAGTCTCGTATACCTGGTCTTAGCATCCTGAAGTATCCGGCTCACGTAATAAATCGGCTTATGAACCTTGGCTTCCTATCGGACCAGAATGGAACTGATTGCCAAAGAAGAGACGGCTAGATACAAATACAACACCTCCTCAGGCTCTGGCTTGCTTAACAGAGGAGAGAGTCGAGGTATTTCTTTAGTTCGTTGAAGGTTATCTGGCATTCATCCATCCATTGAAAATCCTTCGGTTGCTTGAGGGTTTTAAAGAATGGAAAGCTCTTTTTCGCTGATCTAGATAGGAATCTATTTAAGATCGTAATCCATTCTATGAGTTGCTGCACTTCTTTGATCGTCCTCGAAGGTTTCATCTCTTGAAGAGCTTGAATCTTCTCCGAATTGGCGTCAATCCCCCATTGTGATACCATGAACCCAAAAAAATTTTTAGAAGTGACACCAAAAGCACATTTATCCAAATTGAGCTTCATTCGGAAATGCCGTAATATAGAAAAGGCTTCTTCTAAATCGGTAATATGGTATTCGGCTGTCCTACTTTTGATAAGCATGTCGTCTACGGACACTTCCATATTTCTCCCAATCTGCTCTTTAAAAAGCTTGTTCACAAGTTTTTGATAGGTCACCCCAGCATTCTTCAAGCCAAATGGCATGACCCTGTAGCAAAAGAGACCTTGGTCAGTTATAAAAGAAGTTTTTTCTTCATCCTCGGACGCCATTCGGATCTAGTTGTATTTCGAGAAAGCATCCATGAATGATAAGAGCTGATGTCCAGAGATTGCATCCACTAGTTGGTCTATGTGTGGCAGAGGATAGCTATCCTTTGGACATGCTCCATTGAAATCCACATAGTCAATACACGTGCACTATTTTTCACTGGCCTTCTTGATAAGGACGACATTAGCCAACCACTCCGGATAATAAATTTCTCGGACAAAGCCGATCTTTAAGAGCTTATCAACTTCTTCTTGTATCGCCCTCTGATGTTCAGGGGTGAAGCTTCGCTTTTTTTATCTGATCGGATGATGATTCAGGTCTACATTGAGTTGATGTACCATGACTTACGGATCGATGCTGGATATGTCCGAGGCTGACCAAGCAAATATATCAGCATTATCTCGTAGAAACGTGATGAGGTGCCGTTGATCTTCTTCACATAAGCTTGAGCCAACCTTCATAACTTTGTTCGGATCATCCTTGATTGGTATAGAGATTAGTCCTTCTACCGAGGAGCCTCTTTGTTCAATTTGTTCATCCTGGATGTCTAATTCATGGGTTGTTCTTCAGTCACCACTCCACATAAAGTGACCATGTAACACTCCCTTGCGACCGTCTGGTTCCCCCTAAGCTCGCCGATTCCATGCGGAGTCATGAACTTAACCTTTAGGTGATAGGTCGATACTATAGCTTGGAGGGCATTTAGACCTGGCCGACCTAAAATGACGTTGTAGGCGAAGGGACTATTCATAATAAAATAAGTTATGTCGACAATCGCCTGCTTCGGAGCTCGTGTAGCTTTTATAGGCAGTAAGATAGTTTCTTCCACTAGAACCGTAGCGCCAGAAAATCCGATTAGAGGTACATTTCTTTTCGTCATTAGTTCA
The DNA here is from genome assembly GCA_006176705.1 of Cocos nucifera. NCBI lineage: Eukaryota > Viridiplantae > Streptophyta > Magnoliopsida > Arecales > Arecaceae > Cocos > Cocos nucifera. The sequence goes on from QRFJ01000114.1 coordinate 1,768,675, forward strand.
GGACTTAAGTTCATCCGAACAAAGGCATCATAAAATAAAATATCTACCGAGCTTCCGTTATCAACAAGAATCCGATGTACATCATAATTAGCAATATTCAGGGAAATAACTACAGGATCATCATGGGGTTGACTTATTTCTTCCAGATCTTCATTGGTGAAAGTAATCTCGTCATTTGCCTTCCTCTTCCTTGGTTCCTCTCCTGGCCGATTCTGATCCGAAGTATTTTTGCCAAGATTTTCTCCAGCAATTACTCTGATTTCTCCCACAATCTGCTACTCTGTGCGTGGCTCACCCTGCCGAGGCTGGTCACAATTCAGATTTGTCGGGATTCGTTGTTCATCCACATAGTGCCGAAGTCATACCCGCCTGATTAGTGCCTCAATTTTCTATTTGAGCTGCCAGCACTTCTTGGTGTCATGCCCATGGTCACGGTGATATCAACAATACTTCCTCGGGCAGGGGTTACCATTCTCTTGGGTCGAGGTATATCTTTTCGTCGCTCGATCTCTATCAGAATCTAAGCCCGGGGGGTGTTGAAAGGGGTGTAATAATTGAACCTCCAAGGTGGAGTTCTAGGTCGGCCTCGTAGCTTTGGAGATGTTGGTCGGCTATTCTGAGGTGGGGTGCGTGATTGACGAAATCATGGGTCCTCTTGGCAATGCTGCACCCATCTATGATCTTTTTTTCTTGCTTTTGGGATGGGCCCATCCTACCATCTTGGCTACTTTCCAGCTGGTCCCAAGCCTCTTCGGCCTGGGCATATTTCTCCACTCATTCTAGCATTTCAGCAAAGTCCTTCGGATAGTCCAAGCTGAGGGAGAACAAAAGAATATTTTGGAGAAGGCCGACCTTAAATGCCATCATGACCACTGATGGATTTAAATTTTGAACCTCCAAGGTGGCTACATTAAAGCGATCGATGTACTTTCGAAGGGCTCATTTTTTTGTTACTTGATGCTCACGAGGAAGTCAGAATTGGGACGTTGTCGTCGATTGCTTATGAAATAGGCAACGAACAGATGGCTCAACTGATAGAAGAAATCTATAGAGTCGGATTTTAGGTTCGAATACTAATGTTGAACTGCCTTTCTCAGAGTTGAAGAAAAGGCTCGACATAGTATCACATCGGTAGCCCCTTGCAGATGCGTAAGAGTTCGAAAACTATCTAGATGATTTACGGGATCGATCGTTCCATCATAAAGCTTCATTTGAGGAATCTTGAACCGATGTGACAAGGGTTCATCCATAATCTTTTGAGCGAATGGGGGATCGATATTGAATCCTAAATTCTCTCCTTGTTGCCTTGGTTTCCGTAGTGCATCTAGTTGCCATTGCATCTCTTTGAGCTTTTTCTCTATGTCGTTCTCATAAGTGGCTCGGTGCCTCAGAGTCTCATGGCCCAGAGTGGAACCTCCTCTTGAAATGGGTGTTGGCGAGCGCTCAGATCTTCATCGAGAAGGACTTGTAGGTCGACTGTGACGACTAGCCTCTGCCCTAGGGCTATGGGGGCATCATTCCTTTGACCTTATCCAGACCAGACTTGAATCTTCTCCGATCGGATGGTGTTCGTCTACCTGCTGCATTCCTCTTATGATGGCTGATAATGCTTGCATTTGATGAAGTAAGGTGTTATACTGTTCCTATGAGACTGCCGGCATCATTGGCAGGTTCTCCTGTATTGGTGGTGGAGATGTATTAACTTCTCGAGCATTGTGAGTCTTCTGACCACTAGAACGCTGGGACGCATTTGATGCTCCCCTCCGGATCTTCATGATATCTAGTGTCGTGCTTTCTTTCCTCAAAATTAAGCCTAAAAAATAACCGAGGCCCTTCTTCTAGCACCAACTGTTGCTCCTGGATCTCTCATCTTGAGGTCGATCGACGAGAATGAAGTAGCTCGGCCACCGAGGAATATGAGATCGAGGACGAGCTTTGCTGGAGCTTCACCCATTCACCTACAATAAAGTCTCCATCGGAGTGTTCTCTAGTAAAGTCCCTTCGACGCTCAAGTTAGGAGATTGGAGAACAATAAGGGGAGAAAGCGTCGAATTGAATGACGTACCTTGAGGATCCCAGAGCTCCTCTATTTATAGAGGAGGAGTTAGAGCCGTATCCGTTTTGGACTCTAACAACTTTTCGAGTTTATCGCCGTGGATTGATTCGGAAGATTTCTTTCCTTTTTGGACGATGGGATCGTGAAAGAATCTTCTTTTATCCAAATTTTTCGATTCGTAGAAGATGCAGCTTCAGTAGAGACGGTTGCAGATCGGTCGTTGACGAGCTATAAGCCTCTTTACATAGCTCAGCGGCCGACCTGAGTTCGACGAGGATGGGGTCTGAAGGCTAACCTCATTTCGTCAGAAGGCGATCTTCAGTAGGTTGGCTAGAATTATAGGTTGGCCTAAAACGACCTACAGTTAACCGTGATCAAAATATCGTGTTGCTCTGTTTAGACAATCCATTGGGGTAGATCGGCGGCCAACCCTAAATTGGTCGAAGCCATATCAGCTCCGCTCCACAATATATATGTATATAAATCATGACCAATGGTAGGATGAAATAGTCACTAACTTTAGGGAACCATGGATGAAGGGCATAAACTTCGGAGCTAATTGTTGTTGGAGTGATAATATGACATCCTAGGTCAATCCCTAGATGGGATCGATATAATGGTCGGATCCTTCTCACATTTTACGGTTCTCCAATCATGGCTGCTCATAGATTGGGACAATTGTGGGCCATCCAATCACAATCATCACATCAATCATGAACTCTCCGCAAGAGGATCCAAACTTTGATTTAATTCACAGAGAGTTGGAGTTCTCCTCCCATAAAATTGATTAGATTTTAAAAAGATCTATAAAAACTAGCTTAATAAAATATATAATTTTTTTTTCTATTCTCTAACATTTGAAAACACCACCTCCCATGAAGAGAAGCGAGATACCAACTACCGCTCAGACCGGCGTAGAATTTGGATGGGCCTGGATTTACTAGAAAAATGACAGCACAAGCAGAGGCTCAATAAGGGCCCCTGGTTGAAGCCTAGCAAATTGGAATATGGAAAATTTTTTCTACGCCGCATATGGTGAAGCTGTGCGGATACTGTCCATAGTGATTAGCTTTCGCATGAGATCGGAGCAAAAAAAAAAATATTTTTGGATGCTGTGTTCCAATCTCATATGAGAGTCACCATAGAGCTACACCGTTCATGGTGTAGAAAATATTTTTTTTGAAATATTTTTTTCTTTAAAAGCCTTCTCAAAATCAACCATGTCATGCCACTGTTTTGAGAAAACTTTATATATATATATATATATATTGGTACAAGCAAAAAGGATGCTCACATGGATCCAATATGAGTACATCCTAAAAGATCAAATACTAAAATATCCTATAAGACTCGGGGGCACATCTGATCCTGGCATCAAATCCAATCATCAATGTGCTTGACTGCATAGGAGACGATTCAATCAGCGGTACTATTTGTCTCAATCTTTTTTTAAGAAAAAACCGTGCCACTGTTGTCAGCAAGTGCATGCTTCATTCATGCTTGGCCCAAGATAAGGTTCAGCTCAGGTTATGGTGGTGGGTTGCTATTGGTAGGTAGGTTAGCAAGGATGCAAATGGGTCGGGCCAAGTTCCACTTTTCAACCCATCTCAATCAACAAACTTTTGGATCATGGGCCAGTCTCTACATGTCGGCAAGTTGCTCCTTTTTTTTTTTTTTTTTTTTTTTTTTTTTTTTTTTTGAGAGAAAAAGAAGAATGTAAAGAATTAAGATGTATTTGGTTCACAATTAGAATTGGAATCAAAATAACTATATCCTTCAATATGTTTGGTTCGTATCAAAATTAAAATTAAGAATTTGAATATTAGAATATGATAGGGATTAGGTTTTGAGGAATTGGAGCATTCTTATTCTTGCTTGGAATTGGAATATGAATGGGACTCTTCCCAACCTAAAAGTTGGAATAAAAGTGACTTATTTTCGGTCCTAGTTTAGAGTCCAACTCCTTCGAATCAAATATATTCTAGAATTCTATCGAGAATAAACATTCAAAGATCTAGATGCTTTGAGCCACAATACTTATGGATATTTTTGTTAGACGATTGCCCACGTCTTGCTAACTAAGCCAAAATAACTACGGTCTCTCCAAACGCATATCGATTTTTGCACAAAGCTTGAATCAAAACCATTCATACCTGTTGTGGATTGCCTATTCCTCACCCTTAGCTACCATGTTATCGTATCTAGCCGATCTACGGGAGACATGAAGATCATCCTGTTCAAGCTATGAAGACCGATGATTCCATAGATCATCCTTAGTTAACCTCATCTCTAGATGATCTATTTTAGCTACAGCAGACCAATCTCTAAGAATCCGAAATCAAATGTCATCTCCGATTAATCAATCTTGGTTACGGGCAATGTATTATAGCTCGTCCTATGATGAGTTATTCTCGTTCTGATGATCTATTATAGCTCGTTCGATGACGAGCTATATTTACTTCCGCCAGATCCATCTCTTCTTCAAATTGGAAAAGTTTAGATAAGAGAAGAGTCCTCCGCGATTAAATCTCTCATAAAAAAAAAAAATCTTATCCGAATTAATCTATGCAACAAATTTGGAAGGTTATTAGAACTTCAAGACGGATACGACTCTACTCCTATAAATTAAGGAGCTTCAGGACTATCCAGATGTGCATCTAACTCGACGCTCTTCTCTTATTGTTCTTCATCTTCTAACTTGAGCATCGAAGGATCTTCATTAGAGAACCCTCTAATGAGTACTTCTTTGCAGATGATCGGATGAAGCTCCAGTGGTGGAATCCACCTCGACCTTCATATCAATCTCGATGGCCGATCTTAGGCGGAGAGATCAGAAGCAATAATACCCTTTCAAGATTTCGACTGCATTGTTTGATTCTTCAGGTATAATGTTCGCAAAAGTACTATCCAAACAACATCAGCATTATCCATACAGAAAACCACTCTTGACACTGGCTAGGGCACAGCTCAGCTTGTACAGCTAATTGTCCCTTTACTAATTGAATTATTATTCATACAGAATGTGAGGTAACAATAGGTGCTTTAAATTAATCCAAATATACTTTGAGAAACCCTTTAAAGGTAACAATGGATATTTTGTTTGGATGAACGGCGAAAGTGGACAGAATAATATATGTTCAAATTTATTTTTATATTTAAATCTATTTAAATATAGATAAAAATTTAAACATTTAACTGATATTCATATTCGAATCTATATCTATCAAAAAAATATAAATATGGATATGGATATGGATTGACAGCTATTTAATCTATATCTAAATATTTAATTTTATTTATAATTTTATTTAATTTTATATATCATTCATAAATTTTTAATGGTAGTACATAGCCACATTAATATGTTATTAATTTGATTTACCATCCATTTAGTAAAATCTTGAATTCAGTGATCGTAAAATTTGGTTATCCGACTTATATTCATATTAAATTTATATCCATATTTATATCTATATTTATAGTATTTTACTTGAATCCATATCTATTTAAAATAAATATAGATATAAATTTTTTCATCAAACTAATATCTGTATTTATATCTATATTCATCAAATAAAATAAATATGGATATGAATATATCAATATCTAATCCGTATTCAATCTAATTTCAGCCCTAACTTGTTAGGACATATTTACATTGGTGCTTTTTCCTTTTGCTATCATAAAAAAAATTGAAAAAGCTATTAAAAAAGATGAGAATATATAAATATGTTTTAATCTTTAACTATTCAATATAACAAGGTTGAAGAAGAAAGCTACTAATCACTTGACAACATAGTTGTTATGGCTAAACCTCTAGCATCCGCCAAAGATACAGATGGGCTTCAACTGCAGCCAACTCACATATCGACTGCCGACCTAAGTAGGGCCGTCGACTTGATGGCCGACGCTTCCAATCACAAACTATCGACCTTTACTTTGACCATCAACCCTAGCATTACTTTGACCACATTTGTCAGACTGCCTATCTACATAGCGACCACCACTCGCACCATCAGAGCGACCCCCGAATGTCAGACTCTTATCCAAATCCTCAAGTTCCAACCCTCACGTCGACTCCGACCTTGGCGTCCACCCCCAGTCCTCGCCTCTAGCGGAATGCATGGTAGGCCGTCAAGCTATGCCCCTTCCGCTCCTTGCTTCAATCACCGAGCATGAAAAGGTCGGCGAGAAACTCCTGCATGGTTCTTTCAAATCAAGCCACTAAGGAAAGCAGCAGGCCATACACGAGGTAAGGTCATGTGAATCCTCATATCTTAAATAGTCAAATCAAGCTATTAAGGAAAGCAACTAGTCATATGCGGGACAACGTCTCATCGATCGCTATGTTCCAGAGCCTCTAGCCGGGGCTATCAATAAGAGTAGCTGGCACATGCCTGGTGAGATGACGCCATCTACCAAATCTAGAGAAATCAAGACGAAAATCTAGAGAACATACTTGATAGCGATAAAAGGTACTTTCATCATTTTTTTTTTCTGATGGATTTAATTTTGATCTATAAATAAAGACAATCAAGAAATCGGATAACTTTTTCACACGCTTCTTCTCATCTATTCTAAATTTTTGATTTGACTCCATCGAAGCCATCCCCGATCAAGGGCTTGTTTTGCAGATCCAGTTGCCATCATCTCAATCGGGCTTCATCTTTCTTTGGCAACTTTGATCTAAGCCAAGAATTTACTGCAACAATAGTTATACCACTTCAAGATCTTGGAGATCCAATTGCCCGGTACAAGACCCTGGCCGATGTTGCATAAACTCTACAAAGCCGTGCCCCCAAGCTATCCAAGCTTGAATGGGTTCGAGTCGACATCCTCTCCTTGATAGTTGACAGGATCGAAGAGACCACGAGCGATAAAGAGGCTCACATCGGAGAAACGAACGCTGGTACGCTAAATTATTGCGCCACGTTGGATCCAACTTCGCCATGCAAGGCTAAATCCGGAGGAAGAGCGTACCAAATCTAATACATCAATCATAAACCAAGTGAATACGAGTTCATGGACTTTGAAAACCTTGTAAAAATGATTTAGCATAATGATTAGAGTACTGTTTATTAAAATTACCAAGATCCAATGCTTGGAAAACAATTTTACTTAAATTTATGGGGGGAGCAGTCTATAGTTGAAAGTGCAATTGTCACGGGATGAAAATGAACACGACAATACCCATTTGAATATATTTTTATATCCAAATATATCTTTATATATAAAAAAATTTAAATATCTAACTAATATCTATATTTATATTTATATCTATAAAAAAAAAAAATAGATATGACTACAAAACTATGCGAGATATCCAATTTTATTTATAATCCTATATAAATTTATATATCACTCAAAAATTTTTAAGAAAAATATATAAAAACATTAACATGCTATTATTTTACTTATAATATTTTTTATTCTATACTTATAAAATTTAATTATTCGACTTATATTCATATTTGTATCCATACTTTCAATATCCAATTTATGTTCGTATCCATTTCAAATAAATATGAATATAAATTTTTATATCCAACTAAAATCCGTATTCATATCCATATTCATCAAACAAAATAAATATGAATGTTGATATACTAATATCCAATCCATATCGGATCTTATTTAGGCCTTAAGTTGTCAATATAAGCCTAGGATCTATGTGGGATACTCTTGATCTCAATAGAAAAATTCAAGGCCAGTTATTGAAATTATTGTCCGGTAAGGGATATGCCACTCCAAATTTTGACTTGGACTGAATCATGATTCTAAGATCATCTTCATGCTCAATCGATGACATGAACTTCTATTTGAATAGATATAATACTCAAAATATAATCCTAAGATGCAAAGATACTTCCATTTCTTAATTCTGATGAGGCATCACATCTCAAACTTCGCAACTCCACCATGTTAGGTGTTTGATTTATCAACAGCAGACTTAACACATCGTAGGTAAGTGATCTTGGCAATACAAACTTCCCTCGGAAAAGGAGAAAAAAAAAAAAAAAAGGCAATACAAACTTCAGATTTCTCTTAATTTCTTTCCTGAAAGCCAAAAAAAAAAAAAAAAGGCTGAAAAATAAGCCTCAAATCTGTCCCATTCTTCTCCAGCCTACGCAATCAAATCCAACCAGAACAAAACAAAATGGGGGTTTGGCTAACTTTTCAGGTTCAGCTTTTTATGGAAAATGAGAAATTTGCCTCTTGTTTTCTCCTGTTTGGACACATGAGAAACAACAAAGAAAACAATTGAAGAACAGCAAGACCCTTATTTTTCAGGCATCTCCTCAAGCGTGACCTGCTATTTTCCTCAAGTAGAAACTAGCAAACTATCATATACTGTAGGAGGCATTGGTGCTAACAAACAAAGGAAGGGCATGCTTGCAAACACTGTTGAAAGCCCAGAAAGAAAATCCTCGTTTGAATTTTCACAGTTGGATGTTCATGAATTCAGGTCCTTACATTTACATCCAGATTTACTCACAGGACTTTGGGACTCCACATGGAGAAGATTGATTCCATGCGAAGGGTTTTTTTTATCTCACTTCTAAGAGTTCTTCAAAATATTGCACAGTTTGATGTTGTAACTGAGCCCTCACTTCTAAGCGAGAGGTTCAAGGGGTCAATCTTGAAGTGGCATTTTCTTTGACCATCCCTGACCTATGGCCTCCAGAACTATTTGAAAAATGAAGAAAAAGACACAGCTAGATGCTCAAGTGTTCAGCTCCTCACTTTTATATTCATGCAGCATGCCTCAGACACAGATCTTCCATGGTGAGACTTCAAACAGATTGGTGCTGATAATAAGCTGCCTTGTTTAAATGACGCCTGGGCTTCTACCAAGGTTTCTTTATCCATGTCCTCATACCTCCGTGAAGCTTATTACCTGTGTTTTCTATCTTTGGTGCCAATGAAATTTCACCAGCATAAGATTTTATGTTGCTTAAAATGTTCTCTGAAACATGTCTAAATTACAGATAAAATCTTGACCATAATTCAGAGTGTTTGCCATACCTTCTATAAGAGAGATCTGTAAACATTTCTTGTTCATTTTAAATAAATCGTACATCCCATTAAATGCTAATAATACATGTGACTAGGCTTTTAATTTTGAATGCAGCATTACAATCATGCATCTTTTGCAAGATAAGATTTGTAGCTTTTAATGGCATAATTCAAATTTAGGATCAGGAAATACTATGAGAGGGTGAGCCTTGATGCAAGAGTGAAATTGCTTTATTATGGTTTGGTGGTCATGGGTTCAAAACATAGAAACAGCTTCCGTAAGGCTGCATACATTTTACCCTTCCTAGATCCTGCAGTAGCAGGAGCCCCGTGCAATGGACTTAGGAACAGAAGAACTATCAGATTTTAGTCCGTGATCTCAACCAGCTGTGCTATAATATGCATATCTCTAGTAAAAGTGTTTTCATAAAGGAAATGAAAGAAGAGAACGATAAGTTATCTAAATCTTCTCACAACAAACTAACCTGTCTGGGAGTGTACTACTGATATCCAAATCGGAGAATGGTACAAAATAGTCACAGAAAAATGACTGAATTTGTCACATGACAGTCAATTATTTGAATGGATGCAAAAAGCGTACAAGCATGAATAGATATAGTAGTAATACTAAATGAGCACCAAGGCATTTCTATATAACATGTAAATATCAGGAGGCTAGCTAGCGTAGGAAAAGGATCACCAGGCTTAGCATGTGACAGATGAATCCCTCACAGTCAGCTATTTTACAGAAAAAAAGACACCCAAACCATATCAACATGAGCGCTTTGCACTTCGATTAGGTTGTGACATTAATTTTACAACTATTTCAACACAAACTACTATAGCATAGATCTTAACAAGAAGAAGATTCAAACAATCAATAATATGCCATGTTCTCATCAGAGGAAAGTGTGAGAAAATTTAAAGGATTCATTTGGTTGGGGGTGAAAATAAATCTTATGTACCAATGTTTGGTATGAAAAGAGGATAAGAGAGATGGTAAAACAAATGGGAGATCCCATACCTATTTTACTGAAAGAGAAGGCAAAACAAAAACCATTAGGATGGGGGTATTTAATTTCCCACGCCAAATTACCGAGTGGAGATAATTTAACATTGCCATTGCTTGATCGAAATAACCCCACTTGTATTATTTTAATATTATATTAGTTGTATTATATAATTTATATTAAATAAATATTAATATTAAGATATAATTATATATTAGTTGTAATAAATTTTATTCTATTTTTATTTATTTTTCAATATGTTCTTTATATCAATAAAATATACATACAATATATAATTAATGCATTATCATTATATAAAATATATTTATTTTAATTATTGATATTTATAATAAATATATTAATCATAATATATTAATTAATATATCATATATCACATATTAACAAATATTTTACTTTTAATAAATATATTAATTGCATATATTTTTTATAACAATTAATATAATAAATTAATTATAATAATAATATATTAAAATATTAATTAAGTGATTTATAAATAATAATGTAGTTAATAAATCGATATATTTATTTACAAATATTAGTTATTAATAAATAACTAACTAATATTGGTTAATTATTGTTATTAATAATAAATATATTTATTTATTAATAAATATGTTTATAAAATTTATAATTAGCATAATTATTACACAAGATATACTTAGTTTTATTTATAATAAAAAATATATTTTCTAGTTTATGGATAATTAATTTAAAAATATTTATTAACTTGTATAAATATATTTCAATATTTGAAATGATTCACAATAATAGCTTTCTTGTAAGTGCACTGTAAATTACCAACAAACGGACTGTAAAAGAAATGCCATCACTTGAATTATTTATTTAACCATATTGTTGAATTTTGATAATATTTCTAAACAAGATCACTTCCAACCAAAGATAGTAATTTTTCTAGGATGTCATATTGTAGAATAATTTTTCTACCAACCAGATACAGTAAAATTTATATTTTTCTGCAATCATTTTTCAGATAAATGACCCAAAAATTGTCAGATTACGGTAACCAACCCTAATTTTTTTTTCCCACATATTAGCACGAAATAGAAGATCCACCCACAACAAAGCAATCACATGCTACTTGTAATGACAAACAGATCTGCACCTGTTAATTAAGGTCTATAATCCTGTAAAGCATTCCAACTACGTCGTAACTATTGCATGCCGACTCAAAATTTTCTATGGTTCTGCTCTTTCAGATTATTTTTCATTCCCACAAAGTGGAAATCAAAGCCCCAAATCACAAGCATTTGCATGAAAGATGCAATCTTTTCAAATGTAAATCCGAAAGAATTAAGAAAAAAATTGCCTTTCTCTCCCCATATACACCAGCTCGGAGAAATCCAACACCACTGCCCATCCTCACTGATTTCACTCACTCCAATTCTCATTCAACGACCACGCAATCGAACTCTGTTTTCCATGCATACATAGAGAGGAAAAGCGAAACAGCGCAAGAACGATATAGAGGTGACGGAACGGAGGCCTACCGGAAGAAGAAGTCAGAGAATCAAGCCCACGAATTGTCGAAGGCGGCGGAGGTGATGGCCTGGGAGAACTCCTGGAAGCTGATCCGGCCGTCGCCGTCGGTGTCGGCCTCCTTTATCATGCCGGTGAGCTCCTTGGCCGTCAGGGCGTGGCCTAGCTTGGCCATGGAGTGAGCGAGCTCGGCGGCGGTGATGAAGCCGTTGCCGTCCCGGTCGAACATCTTGAACAGCTGGCGGAGCTGCTCCTCCGTGTAGGGGGACTTGTCCCGGAGAAGCTCCGGCGCGACGAGAGCCACGAACTCGGAGAACTCCACCAGGCCATTGTTGTTGGTGTCCGCCTTCTGGATCAAAGCCTCCAGCTGATCGGGGCTGGGCTTGAGACCCAGAGACCGGAGAAGGGAGCCGAGCTCCAGCTGGGTGAGACTGCCGTCGTTGTTCCGGTCGAACGACCGGAAGATCTCCCGGAGCTCCGCCAGCTGCTCGTCGTCCAGCTTCGCCGCCTCCTCTTTGCCGCCGCTCATGTTGGATGGAATTGGGCTTCGACCTCCTCCTCTTCTTGTTCTCCGATTCTTGCACTACGTTTTCTCAGATCGCCACTCAGAGGAGCCGAATCTGAGATATTCTACCCATTCTTCTCCGAACTCTCAATCCAAATGAATCGAATTCCTGATCTTCTGGCACTCAATCGGAATCGATATCTTTAAGAAATAGACCGAAATTGCTTTTGCGACCTTCCAAGATTCGATTTTCTTTGGATCTGGGATGCGATTAGATGATCGAAATCCAGTGGATTTCGTCCGAATTTTGAGTGGACAGCGAGGCTGATCGGGCCCGCCTCGGTTCTCGATCTCTCTTCCCCGCCTTCAGGAATTGGCGCCCCTTTTGGCGGATCTGGAGGGGGAGCCCGAGGACACTGGATCTCACGCCGGATTGCGAGAGCCTTGTGGAGGAGGGATCGGATCGAAGGGAAGGAGAAGAAGAACGCGGGTTTGGTTTGGGATTCGGCCTCCTTTCCCTTTCGATGGAATCGTTCGGCAACAGCCTCCTCCAACCATAGAACCAAAAAAAAAAAAAAAAATAGCAAAAAAAAAAAAAAAAAAACTCCCAACTGAACTCTCTAATTAATAATTCCCTTTCTTATAAAAAGAAATACAAAGAAAAAAGAGCGGCACGTCGCCACCGCCTCGGTGGACTCCGTCGTCCGCTATAGAGAACTCCGAAATCTTCGCCGCCCAGGGGGGCGCTGGCCGGCGGTTGCTGTTCCCAGCCGTCCGATCTCGGGAAATCGCTTGATGTTCTAAGATGGAGTTATGGTCCATTATCCGCGATGATAACTCCTTGGCTGTCACTCTCAAACAGGAAAGAGCAAATTGGGATAAGATGCCCCGGATAGATAACTTTTACCTGGGAGGCAAATTTGGATCATGCGGCATGTGCTGGAGCTTGGATGGCTATTTCAATAAAACGTGGTGAGAACGGTGCTGGCATCGCTAAGGTACCATACACGCACAGGGAGAAGCAGAGAGGTTAATTATAGTACTCAATCAACAGATTTTTGTTTATTTTTTCTCTTTCTTTAAATGATATAGTTAAAAAATAGCATTTCTTTAAGTGGGGAACAAAAATATGCTGGCATTTGCATAAAGAAATTTTGTATGAGTGCACTTCCTACTTTATCATCCTCATTTAAGTATTCATCTTGAAAAAAAAAATCTAAAAATTAATTAAAATTAAAAAAAATTAATAATTAATTAAAAAAATTTATTAATAAAATTTATTAAATTTATTATTAAAAAAAAAAAGAAGAAAACCACGTACACGAAGAGAGGCCATCTGCCTCATTTACTCTTCTTCCATGCGAAGTCTTTCACCTTATTCTTAATCTTTTGACCACTTATAAATTTTTTTTTGTGAAATCATTCAAAACATAACATTTACTAATACATAATGAATGCCAGAAAGATCATACTTATCAAAATAGACATTCAATACTATAATACATATATTTAAATAAATCAATATATAATTTTTAAAATATTATATTTATCAGTACCCATATATGGTCAGATGATGCAAACTAAGCAAAATAGTCATCTAGCATCTTAATATATAACTATGAATAAATTGATACATAGTTTTTCATATCATAGTGTTTATTAACATACACTACGTAGTTATGTAATATATATCTACCAAAATAGTTATCTAGCATTTTAATACACTCTTTTAGATAAATCAATACACAGTTTCCATAATATGATGCTTACTATCATACAATAGATAATCAGATGATACATACTCATTGACTTATAGATATATATTGTAAGTTTCTTTAATACCGTCCTATAGTAGTTTAATATATATCTTTAAATAAATTAATATATAATTTCTAGAACATGAGGTTCACCAATATATAGCACGTGATTAGGTGATACACATCTAATAAAATAGATATTTAATACTTTAATATACATTTTTATATAAATCAATATATAGTTTCTAGAATATAGTGTTTATCAATACATGCTACATAGCTAGGTGATACACACCTAGCAAAATAATCATTCAGCATCTAAATAGCTTCAGATAAATTAATATATAGCTTCCAGATATAATATTCATCGATATATAATAAATAAATAGTCAGATGATATACATTCATCACCTTTCTAATACATAATGTAAACTTCTTTGATCCTGAAAAAGAGAGAGAAATTTGGAGGAGGAGAAGAAAGAAATTGAAGGAGGTGAAGAAAGGCTGTATAAATGGAAGATGGAAGAGAGGGACTCGAGAAGGAAGGTCTTATGGATGGAAAGGATGGCTTGATACAAGAGAAAGAATGGATGGAGAGAAGCTTGATGAGGAAGAAGAGAAGATGGAAGTGGATGGCCACTTTTCATATGCATGATTTTTTTTTTTAAAAAAAAAAAAAAATTATGGGATCAACAGACTTCATTCGTAGTAAGAGTCTCATCTTAATTTGACTTTTAAGTTTTCCTTTTGAGATGAACGTTGGAGGAAAGATCGCAAAATACGAAGTCCAACCCATACGATATACTTTCACGTGCATGATGAGGATTCTTGTTTGCGGAAGCATGGTAAGCTTTAATTTCTTATTACTATTATTGACGACAAAAGAAGACTGTACAATAAGGGGAAAGAAAGGAACGCCTAAAGTCTACTCTTAGGGGGAAAAAAGGGAGGGGAAAACAAGTCTTTCTGCAACCCAAAGGTAGTCAGACAACGGAACGAGTTTCTGGTTTCAAATTTATTGCCTCCAAGTAGCAACCACTAAATTAAATTCTCATCCTGACTTGTTTAAAAATATTATAGCTAAAACTCAATTTCCTCCACATGCTCGAACAACATGGTAAGCAAAACAAACATTTGGTGCCAAGGAATTAGCTCACAAGTCTTCCATGAGATTTCATCCTGGGTCAGCCTCAAAACACTCTTTTAGTCATTAGAAAGAAGCCAAGGTGCAGAGAGTGCAGCAATGAGGTGATGGCAAGCTGTACATATCTACTATAAGAAAAGCACCCAGAGAAAGAAGGTTAATAGATACAGGGTCGACCAACAGCCATAGAAGTCCACAGCATTACAGACCAACCATCTCTGTAAGCTAACGAATCACACATCTTTGTAAGATCATCAAATAAACAGATGTTATAAAACAACCATCCAAAGACTTCCTAGATTCAAAACTGGCATTCAGGCTCTTCAAATTGCACGAATTAAATGATCATGCAGGCTGTCCAGACTTTCAGCATTATTCATCAGAGATCTTCCAGTACTACAAAAATAGTTTCATATTTAGAATAACCCCGACATCTGATCAGAGGAGATACAGATACAACAACAAAGTAGAAATCTGGCGGCAAAACATGCAACTGGTCATTTAGTTACGCAGCATCCACAGTGCAATATCCTTGCGGAAAATGCTTTGAACTCGATCTATTCTGTAGTCCAATGCTGATGAGCTAGGCATATAATGAGATGCATACCTATACTGGCCATTCATGCCAGCAGGTCTCAGAGGCTGCATCATCATGGCTATAGTTGGGAAGGATCTCAGCTGAATGTTCCAAGGGGAGAAAAAAGAACGGACTTTCCTCTCCTGATATTTAGTTTGAAATATGGGCCTCTGGCATCTAAAAGTCTGGCCTGAGCTTGCTACATGCTTGGGGATGTTGTTACTACAGGTTGGTAGGCTTGCTGGTTGGGCACGGATCAGCGCTGATGGTTTCACATGGTCCAGCCACCGTAGAATCCAGTTCCCAAGATTCCTTCCAACTTCTATGTCTCTCTGTTGTATGCTTTCATGAACTCTGACAGCCACATTGAAAACACTGCGTGTGCGCCTGCACCAAGGTAAGATGATATGGAAGCTTGTAAGTAGCTTAGAGGAATGAAAATTTGTAGGTCAAAGTCACCTAACATCAGCAAAATACTATAGCAGATGGACCCAATCATAGCAAATGGCAGCTTATTTTATTACTAATACATCCATTATGTTTACATGTTTCATCCACAATCTAGCCAGCAAATAAGAGAGATTCTTTACAGAAAAGCTTCATGATTCAGTTTGTTACAAAGAATCTGGTTCAAGGCATTTAGCAACCATGGAAAAACGGAAATATCAGTCCAAGGGAAAAGAAAGAGGAAAAATATAATGAATCGTAACTGCTTATTTCTTTGAAAAATGACTTATTGCTAAAAGCATATTATGCTGGTTGAGGGGAACCGTTCCTGAGAAAACCATTCCCATTAGTTTTCTCGAAGTGGTCAGTCCTCCAAGATTAGTAGCTTTGTTTAAGCAAATATATTATGCAAAACATTTTGTTTAATGCCCAAAGAAATGACTTTGGGCATTTTGATACCAAAACCTCAAGCTACTTATAGAACATCATGAGGAAAAAGACATAAAAATGTTATTATATGTCTTAGATCAATTTGTTTTGATAATTTATTAGTATATTTGATGCATGCATCTAATGTTGCTACTTAAAACTTGTCTTGTGCACATGTTATACAAGTTGGAGTCAGACTACTCGATAAGCACAATATCATCCAATTGGATAAGGGAATAAAACAGATTGCATTGAGATAATAAATGATGTAGAAAGGCTTTGCCTCCTCCGGATAGTTTATCTATAAATTACTGATAGATGAATAATAGGAAAAACTAATTTGGGATACTATTCATTGAAGATGTATCTCCAATGTAGTTTAACAAAATTCAACCTTTTAGCTTGACAGAGAGTGCCCTTGACAGTTGATGCCTTAGGCATGTGCATTTCATGTGGATGGAGCGACAAATATAGTCAATATATGTGAATGCAACCTGAAGATCTAGTCACAATGTTATGTGACTAACAAATACAGAGATATATCACTCCATAAAGAAAGACATTTTTGAAGATCAAGCAAATGGAAAACCACCCAGACCCAACTAGAACACACGAGCCACGCTAGTTAGCCCACCTAAATATGAAATTTTGCAGTAGCAATCTATTTAATAACTACCAAGACATACCTAAAGTTTGCTAGGAAAACACATCTTACTTAGTGGGTATGACTTGAAAATCTTGCAGACAATCCAAAATGATCCAAAGAAAATTGCTTAACATACAACCATTTCCTATTTCCAACAAAAGGTACAGTACATGGTAAAGTCTGCATGTAAATTCTATAGAAGGACAACTATGATAAGTTACAAATCCATTTTGAAGAAGGAAAGCACATTTTTCTGCTTGATGATTCATGAATCGGCTTATTCTTAATTAAAACCCAATCCTGCCTCCTCGTGCTTTTATTAATAAATTGGCTGATGGGTTCTAACCCATCTTTTATGGTGAAAGATACCCAATGCCTGGAAGACTTCACCTGAATGAATTAGATGGAGGGTTGCAGCTGCCCAGCATATAGATGGAATATGTATAGAATCATTTTTTTAGAAAAAATGGCGGAGAGCAGGAACACTTTGAAAAAGGACAGTAAGATTGGCTGATCATAGGCCAAGATGAACATCAAGGAAGAAAGAATACAAGCAGTAAGAGGATAGGGTAATTAGCTCCAAGTAAGAAGCCCAAGGGAGGGAGATATTCAAGGGGAGAATGTGGTGAAGAAAAAAGAAGAAAATTGGTAATGTGTAGGTGTACTTAAGGGTAACTAGATATGACATATAGACCAATTACACAAGTATAACGAGCTCTAAAATTATTATCTTCCTATTCATGTGCACCAACTAGTTTTAAGAAATAAGGAAAGGTTTCAATATATATATAATTATTATAATTTGAAGATGATATTGTATTGGTAAGACGATAAGTGAATAAATTAAGGAGCAGGTTGAAGCACAAAGTCATAGAAGATAAGATATATATATATATATATATATATATATATATATGACAATAATTACACATTGTGATTTATTACATCATTATATTGCATTTCAACAATAGTTGGAAAAAAATGAGAAAAGAACCATACCCAGTGCATGGGATAAGGATCGCGATATTTATGACAACAATTTTTGCATGCTCAGTTTATGCAAAGTTCTCGATTCATCATTTGGATGCCACTATTAATGATGAGAGTTTCTAGATCTGGTTAACCGTCATTAAAGTTCATTACTTAATATGCAACAATAAAATGACTATTAAAGCCTTCTTTTTATTATAATTTATCATATTTCCACAACAGTCAGGAAAAGAAGAAAAAATTGTACCAGCACATTGTGCAGGTTATATGCTAATAAAGACTATTGTAGAGCAAAGGAACAAGACATTTCTCTCTAGGATGTAGTTCGCTATTGCAGACCTCTGAAATATAAGACAAGGTATATAACATTATAATGGGTTAGCAGGACCATTTTTCATATTCCTATAAAGGGTTGCAACCCCCACCCCCTAAATCTTTTCTAAGCTTCTATTGCCAAAACTTCCTCCTAATGTGAATTTTAGAACCCATGGTGTAACCATCACCCACCACAAATCAACTAGTTAGTTTGAGATCTGCTAGTTTAATATTAGAATATTGGATGGTTTGAAGTTGACGAGGAGTTTGGATTTGCTATGAAGAATGAACAAATGAATTCTTGTTCACAAAGCTAATCAACCTTAATGTGACCATTAACCAACTTATGATATCCTCGAAAAGATATCTCCGTCCCTTTTAACGAACTTTTGCACAGCAAGCATATTTCCTCCATCTTTCAAGATGGCAACAATACCTCATCTACTTTAAAATAATGATCCATCTACATCAACCAACCCAATCATACCTCATATCGTACCCTCCAATATTTTCCCAAGATCCCAAAGCCCGGTTACATTTGGTTGAGTAAAACATCAACCATACCACATCGATCTCGTCGCACATCAGAACGAAGAAGTTTGTAATGGTGATTGGGGGAAAAAGAAGAGTGGATTCAAGAATGTTCTTTATGATCTAGGGTATTAACCAGTGATTTCGGTGCTGGAATCTCACTTTTGTGAGCATGAAGACATGAAATTCTAACAAAAATAGCCGCTGCCATCCGTTGTTAACAAAAACGAGTCTATACAAGAAAGAAACCAAGAGGATAACACCAGAGACGATGGGTCGAAGGGAGACCAGGCGGGGGGTTACCTGTGAAGGAATTGGCGGATCTCGGGGTGATTGGGGCCGACGATGCGCCGCTGAATCCTAAGGGCAAGCTTGTAGGTTCGCCTCAGCCCTAAGAAATAGGCGGTTCCCAGCGTTATCTCCCACAAAACCATTCTCCCCTCCCTCCGTCGCTCGCTCTCAATCGGCTCTTTCTTTCCGTCTCTTGGATAAATAAGGATTATAAGAGAGAGCTCTTTTCTTGGAGCGGAAGCCGGGAGCTGGCGGCGAGGAACAGGGTACTGCGTTGCATCTTTTAAGGATTTAGCTTCCTTCGCGCGAATGCACCGTTGGATGGCGAAATAGTCGCCTTGCGGGTTGTGCGGAGGTGGATGAATAGAGTTCGGATTGCTTTCGGATCTATGGAGGTGGATGAATAGAGTTCGGACTGCTTTCGGATCTATGCGAGACACGATCCAACGGTTGACGTCGCGAAAGAAAATAAATCATTCTTTCGTTCTTAAGATACAGTACGAACCCCAAGAAGAGGGATTTTGTTGATTAGTAAAAGAGCAAAACGTAAAACCAAACGGCGGGCCATCGGTTATTTTGTGGGCGCCGGGAGTTTTGAAAAGGCTTCCGCCCGGGATATGGCAGTTTAAGGATAATTCTTTATACTTTGCATGCGGTACACTAAAATTATTATAAAATTTATTATTTAATTATATTAAATTATATAATATAAATAATAATAAAATAATATTTAATATTATTTAGTCTTTTATTAAAAATTTTTTTGATAAAAAATATATTTTTTCTCCATTTTACTTTCTAATCCTATAAATATATACGATATTCTGAATAATATATATAATTTTTAAATAATATATATATTTATATAATATTTTATGATTATTATAATTTTTATAAATATATTATAAATTTTTAAATAATATATAATTTTTTAAAATCTTATATGATGTTTTATAAATATATATATATATATATATATATATATATGACATCTTGAATAATATCAATTATTTTTTATGAATATATATGATAGTATCATATATAACTTTTGCTGTCTTTGTATGATATTCTAAATAATATATATCATTTCTTGATGCTTAAATATATATAAGATTCTTAATAATGTATATGATTTTTTGATGCCTTAATTATATGACTTTCTATCAATATATATGACATCTTGAATAATATATATATATATATGACTTTTCATCAATATATATGATATTTTAAATAATATATATAATTTTTTTATATTTTTATATTATATTTTAAATAATATATATAATTTTTTAATATCCTATATAATTTTATGTGAATATATATGACATCATAAATATTATATATGACTTTAAATATCTCTATGTGACATTTTGAACTATATATATATATATATATATATATATGGCTATGTGATGTCTTATATGATTTTACGTAAATATATATATGATATCTTAAATAATATATATGTCTTCTATTGATTATAATAATTTTTTATTGCGTTATATTATATGGTATCAAAAAATCATAATATTGTTATTTCCTAATTCTATGGAGGAAAAAGATATTTTCATCAGCAAAAATTTGATGAAAAAAAATATTGAGTCTCATGAAATGCTATTTCAGTATTATTTGTGCTACATGATCCAATATAATTGGATGGTGTGTTCGATACTGTGCGAAGTATTACTTGGTACTTGAATTGTAGGGGTGATCCAACATCGAGCCGGGCTGTGCTAGGAACGAGCTCTACGGTGCAAATTAAGTCCAATATTTATGCTCAGGCCCAGCCCAGTAGGGACGTCAGGCCTCTAATTTTTGTCAATACCAGACCCGTCCAACGGACCCAATATTATATTCATCAACATATAATTATTTTGGGTAGTGCCGAGCCGGCCCGGGCAAATTTTTAATCTGGCCAGATTTTCAGATTAGGCACTTTGTTTTTTTCGGCTCAGGGCCGTCGCATGAGTCTATTTTCAATATCCAAGCCCGCCACATTTCGGGGTGCGATGGATGATGGTTCGTGCTTTCCTTTATAACATGCATTATAAAGTACAAACTTTCGTGATCGGCTAACTAATTCGGAATTGGACCGACAGCAACATAACACCCACTGGATAAAACTTGTTGGACCCCCGGAGCAATCCTCAACCGGAAAAGGACACACAAACAAACAAGAATCCTGCACTTCTGATGTCTCATTCTTCTTGTTTGGAAAGAATACCGCCTTATCTCTGATTTTTAGAAGCATAATCCATCGTGGTGCAAATGCCATCGAGTCGGCAACACGTTGATTACGCATTAACTTTCAATTATGTTGGCCATATTACGTCGTGTCATTTTGCTCCCACCGTGAGCTTTCAATTACTTGGGATAATATTTGGGGTGCGCCGCCCTGAGCGTGTTTTCACGAGCTAGGCATTCGTGCACGGGAAATGCAACGCAAAGTTATCCACCCAGAGCTTTGCTCCTCCACTCGGGCTACAATCCAACCAAGCTTTAGGTTCTCCGTAATCTATCTATTTATATATATATATATATATATATATATTAAAACGAAATCTTTTAGCCTCAGTCCGCCACGTATGTGGTTTCTTTAAACCTCCATCTGCCACATGACCTTCTCGCGCCATCCATCGCATTCCTCTGACACCGTCTGTCGTCGAAGAGGAGGTGGAGCCACCTCGCTGGTCGAGCGCGCCAGTGGCGCGGCGGAAAATCTGGGTGAGGAGGAGGACGAGATCCAGGGTGATGGACTGGGCATCCATGAGGTCGAGCATGGTGAGAGACTCCTCGAGGTGCTGCTCCAAGGGCTAGCGACGGGGGGGACCAAGTGGAGGGCAAGGTGGGGGCAACGCCAAGAGCGACATGGGGGAGGAGAGGCATGGCGAGGATGGAGACAAGATGGGGGAGGGGATGCTCGACGCGGTCAGCGAGGTGAGGGCGATCAATGGCATGGATTTCTTTGTGGCGGGGGTAGTGTCGATGACCGAGCAGCGGAGGGAGGGGACGGCGGAAGAGGGGCTGGGGATGATGATGGCGG
Organism: Cocos nucifera; assembly: GCA_006176705.1. Classification (NCBI taxonomy): domain Eukaryota; kingdom Viridiplantae; phylum Streptophyta; class Magnoliopsida; order Arecales; family Arecaceae; genus Cocos; species Cocos nucifera. Next base: position 1,790,954 of record QRFJ01000114.1, read on the forward strand.
AGGCTGGTGCGAGGGTGCAGTGCATAGGAAATAAGAATCCCTTTTTAGTTTTGAGCATTTCGGTCTCGCCAAAATGTTTTGTTCCTCATCACCGAATGACAACTCCATGGATGCTCCCGACCGCCGGTCACCTTCCCTAACCGTCAACCTCCCTCGCCTACCCTCAATCCTCTCCAAACCCGCGCTTCTTTTTCTGGGGTTTCGCAAGCACCCCTAAGCTCCACAACCTCAAGGGACCAACTCACACCGCTGCAGCTCGCACAATCTCACATGCTTAAGGCAAAAATCCCACCGAAACCTAAGAAATCACAGATCTCCGAAAAAGAGAAAGAAACAAAAAGAAAAAAAAAAATCAATTTACGTGGGAAAAGGTCTTATCTTTAAATTTTTTTCTATTTTTTTATTTTTATTAATTTTTTAAATAATTTTTTCTGTTCTATATTTTTTTTTCATCCCAAAAGTCTCTGGGAGGCTTGGAGCAACTAAAATAGATGATGAAAAGACCTCACCTTTAAATTTAGTGCGGCCCAACAAGAAAGTTTGAAAGATCGCCAAAGTTTTATATTAATTATTATATATAAAAATTTAAAATATATAAATATATTATCAATTAATTTTAAAATACAATAGATTTATCTTCATAAATTATTTAAAAATTTATCTTCATATGTTAGTATATTTTTTTTCATAAATTATCATTTTCTATGATATGTTTTAGTTATGAATGTTAGATTTTGTTTTAGTCCCAATATTGGGCATGACAAGTTTGTTTTTCAGACTGATTTCGAGCTCTCGCTTACTTTTGCCAACCCAAAGTCTCTTGGCTTATTTACGAGTCAAGCTTATTAAGGGGTTTTGGTCCAACACTTCTAACAGCTCACATAAATCTATTACTGAAGCAAGCTCAATCCATCTGGCAATATATATCTAGGTTCATCCATCTTCCAATCCTTTGCGGCAGATCTATGCGTTTTTAAGTTGCATGTCTAAGGTAGGATGTGGGGGAGGTGTGAGATGCCGGCATTGTCAAGTTAGTGTTGTTCTTGTTTCACGTGACTTTCTGTATATATAGTCTTTCTCGTTTCACGTGATTATATATATATATATATATATATATATATATATATATATATATATATATATATATATATATATATATATATATATATATAATCTATTTAATATGATCTCATACCATCTAATTTAATTTAATCTAATTTAAATTAATACTGAGAAAAAAATAAATAGCAAGATGATAAGAAGAAAATTAAGATCTAAAAATTATAAATTTATGAAAAAGTAACAGCTTTTCTATAGTGGATTGGATTCTTCAAAAAAATTCAACAGAATTATTCTGCAATGAAATCAATATATAAGCCAAATATAGATTGAAAAAAAAATTAAACTTATTATTTGATAAGAGTTTGGAGATGCAACGTGACTCTTCAAGGGATTGCGGTCGATTGATGGTACAAGCTTTGATGTTTTGGACTTTTGGATTTTGGATGGAGGGAGTAGATTTTGTCTGGAGAGGCTCATGCTATTTAGGGGAGTATTTAAGGAGAGAGAGTACAGAGCTTCCTCGGATTCGACTTGCCTCCTCAGAAGGTTTTTTCAAGACTTTTTAGAAAAGTTTGATGGATTTCATTGGTCCTTATCCGATTAGACCACCAGAGTAATCTCACGTAAACTTTCGATGTCTTATTCCTTATCTCTGATTTTTAGAAGCAGAATCTATCGTGTTACAAATGCCATCGAGGTAGCAACACGCTGATTACGCATTAACTTTCAATTATTTTGGCCATATTACGCCCTAAGCGTGTCTTCACGAGCTAGGCATTAGCGCACAGGAAATGCAACGTAAAGAAATCCTCCCATGACTCTACTCCTCCACTCGGGCTGCAATCCAACCAAGCTTTAGGTTTTTCAGGGTTTGTTTTTTTTTTTTTTTTTTAAAAAAAAATTTCCAAACAAAGCTTGGTTACGAATGTTAGATTTTCTTATGGTCTTAATATTGAGTATGTTGACAAGTTTGTTTTCAGGCTGATGTCGAGCTCTTGCTTGCTTTTGCCAACCCAAAGTCTCAGGCTTGGCTAATTTATGAGTAAAGCTTATGAAGCGGCTTTAGTATGGACGCTTCTAACAGCTCAAATAAACCTGTTACCGAACCAAACTCAAACTATTTGGCAATACCTAGGTTCATCTATGGTCCAACCCTTTACGGCAGTTTTATTTTAAGTTGCCCATGGGGGGATGCATGTGGGGGAGGCGTGAGATGCCGGCATGGTCAAGCTAGTGGTGTTCTTGGTTCACGTGACTTTCTGTATTAAAAAAAAATATATATATATATTTGGAAAATTCACATAAATTCTGTAGTGCATCGATTAGACATGATGTCAGGTGTTCGGCTTTTAAAATACTCTTTGCCCGTGCTATGATGCACACCAGAAAGTCATGTCCGTCCAGTATAAATTATGTTCATGTCACTCGCACATGTACGTCGTTGATTTTCTCGCTTGGTGCTTGGCTTGGTATGTACGTAGTTTCGATAACTCAAATTTCTTGGAATTTTGATGGTGTTAATTCGTGTAGAACTACTTGCTTCATACTTCATTTTCTTGCGCCTAATTTGACATCACAACTCACAAGTCAATTTTATGCTACTCTAAGCTTCGGCTTATCGAGGATCATTTGTGAATCAACATTAAGCTAGTACTTTGATGAATTTTTCCAAGTAGCATGATCATTGAGGTGTGAAGAAAATTGATCGCAACCAGGTCTTGATTGATATTAATAATGACTGTAGAGGCCACTTTTTAATACTTGTCCTAAGATATATTATAGTAGTTAAAATTATTTGATAGATATACTATTGTTTTTATTTGATAGATATATTATACTAGTTAAAATTATATATAGGAGTTCGCCTCCCCTTTAATTCGACCAAACTTCCAAGTCTCACGGAATAGAAAAAAGCACTAAGAAGGAAGGACATGTGCAGAATATTGTAGATTAGAATGAGTTATCATGGGATTTTCGGTCCCCATTTAAATCTTCCAAGGACCAAAAGCCAATACTGACAACCTACCATATTTTCGTTAAAATTAGCTCGGATAATATTCCTCAAACGAAATAAATTATTACATCACAACAAGCTGATTTTAAGTATAGAATTAAATTAAATATATTTCGTATGCTAGTGGCTTATGGTAACGTTGTGACATCCTTTTCCGGATCAATGAACGAAAGTTGTAATGGAAGTTACCGACGACGACCCTTCAACCACACCACGGAAAGAAAAAACGGAAAAGAAAAGAAGAAGGGCTCGTATAGCCGTTGTTACCGCTGAAGCGGTACAACAGGACCTTTTATAGCCGTTGGCACTCGTCAACGTCTCAACGAGTCAGAGCGAGCGGGATCTAGGACAGTTTAGATAAGCCACAACGGGCTTTGAATACGGGGATCAGGAATTACTGCTGCTGGTCTTCAGACGAAGTCTTCCTCCAGTAGAAATGCCGAACAGAAGGGAGGCACGGCCACGTGCGCTTGGTCCTTTTCTGTTGGTATATTCAGATGGATCTACCAAGTTGGATTTGATCCAGATCCCTGGGTCATTAATACTTCAAATGCTCACAAGTACCCTCCACCGTGCCCACGAGCATGATTGACCAACTCAAGGCTTTGCTTTTCTTCTTTCATTTCATTTTATTTTATTTTTTAGTTTTAGCATATATGGACCTTTGGGAATATAATTTGTTGGGTATCATCCCACCTACCTATTAGTTCTTTGGCTGACAATATCGATGAACAATAATTTTGAGTACCATTTAACATCATTATTCTCTGACATTAGTGTTTTGGAAGAATTTAATATTCAATTTATATCGGAAAGCTATATTTTCATATAAAATTTTTAAAAATATTATTATAAAAATATTGAAAATTAATTTATATTTAAAATTTTGACACGATAAAATACTGGTAGGATGTAATTTTTTTTTTTGATAAAAAAAGCTTTATTAAATGAAAGAAGGTAAAAATAGCATTTATACAAAAGTAAACATAGAGCTTCTTAGATGAGTCTTGTTGACGTAGAATTTGGTAGTCACCGAAATTCGTTGGAGTGGAGACAGATAGGGTCGTCGTCGGAGATTTACAAAATAAAGTTCCATCCGAAGCCAGTGGAGGGTGGCTCCGGCAGGACCCTCTGACGATCAAGTCAGCTCCAGTCAACAGGAATGGAGTGCTTAGTGTGGAGTTCGATGGAGTTTAGAGAAGGAGAGAAGGATTTTTAGAATCTGGCGTAAGTATATCCGGAGGGTCCTTTTTATAGAGAGAGCTTGTTGTAACCGCCTTGATTAATGATTGTTGTAACTGTCCTGATCAATGTCGATCGTTATTGACTTGATAAATGCCGATCGTTATTATCGTGTAACCGTAGCGGGATCGCCTGCAGGAATCTGTCATAAGAAGTTTGACTTTCATGGAAGTTCGGCCATTGAGAAGTCCATCCGCTGAAGAAGTCCACAGGAAGTCCGACTTTCGTAGAAGCTCGACCGCTGAAGAAGTCCGTAGGGAGTCCGGCTTCCATAGAAGCTCGATCGTTGGAGGGAATTCGGCTCCCGCAGGCACCTGGCTGTAACGACGCAGAGAGAGTTCGGCTCTTGCGGGAGTCTGATTGAAGCTCGATGATTGGGGAGTCAGAAGGAGTTCGGCCGCTAAGTAGTTCGGCCGGCTGAATGGATTAGAAGAAGCTCGGCCACTGAGAGTTCGGCTAAAGTCCGTCTGCTGAAGTTCTTCTGTGGCTACTGGTTGTATTAGGCTAAGCATCGGACTAGACTTCAACGGGAGCAGAATTTATCCTCAATACCAGTCCCTCCACTCCCGAGTTCGAAAATTGAAGGAAGGGAGTGCAGGAATGATGACTGCCGAAGTCTTCCTCTGAGCCTCGTGCTGGTTCATGTCGAAGCTTGGGAGAGATCTCATCTCAGGATGAGGTTATCTCCGATCTTATCTCTGGCCAAAGTGGAAGTTGAAGCTCTCCGACCGAGGTTGGCACGGTCGCTCGGGTTAGGATGAGGTTCTCCTCCTGTTCCTAACTTCGACTTTGCTCGCGTTAGGACGAGGTTCTCCTCCTGTTCCTAATGGGTTGTGGGGGCACATTTGGACTGTCGTCCATTTTCCCCCATCTCGTTTAAAGTGAACAAGGCTTTCGATTTTGCTCGCGTTAGGATGAGATCCTCCTCCTATTCCTAATGGACTGTGGGGGCACATGCGGACCGTCGTCCGCGCCTCTCCCTCCATCTCGTCCTTTGTGAATGAGGCCTTCGACTTTGCTCGCGTTAGGATGAGGTCCTCCTCCTGTTCCTAATGGGCTGTGGGGGCACATGCGGACCATCGTCCGTGCCTCTCCCCCCATCTCGTCCTTTGTGAATGAGGTCTTCGATTTTGCTCGCGTTAGGACGTGGTCCTCCTCCTGTTCCTAACGGGCTATGGGGGCACATGCGGACCGTCATTCGCGCCTCTCCTCCCATCTCATCCTTTATGAACGAGGCCTTCGACTTTGGTAAGGTCTTATTTCCCACGGTCGATGTTGACCTGAGGGGGACCTTATCTCTTGCAGCCGAGGTTTAGAGGTCTTTGACCTGCTCGTATTAGGATGAGGTTCTCCTTCTATTCCTAACGGGCTACTTTTACTCATTTCTTTCCTATCATCCTGTAATCCTTGTGCCAGAAATTAATAATGCAGAGCAAAAGAGTTTTTAAAGGAAGTTTACTGATAATACATCCTTAGATTTTCTGAGTTCCACAGTCGGAGAAGCACTATCCCTCTGAGTTCCTTCAGGCGATAAGTTCCGGGTCGGATGACTTCCGTTACCTCATACGGACCTTCCCAATTTGGGGCGAGCTTCCCTTGACTCTGAGGCTGAGCGACAGCGGCTCGTCGGAGCACTAAGTCCCCCGCTCTGAATGTCTTGCTTTTAACCCTGGAGTTGTAATACCGAGCTACCTTCTGTTTGTAGGCTGCCATCCGGACACGGGCTTCCTCCCTCTTTTCTTTCAAAAGATCGAGGTTGACTTTGAGGTCCTAGGGGTTGTGCCGCTCATTGAAGCCCACGACTCGTGCAGAAGGGAGCTTAAGCTCGATCGGGATAACTGCCTCAGTGCCAAAGGCCAAGGCGAAGGGTGTTTCTCCGGTTGGCACTCTCTGAGTAGTTCGGTATGCCCAGAGGACACGGTAGAGTTCGTCCACCCAGGCCCCTTTTGTCCTATCGAGTCTTGCTTTGATTCATTGCAGCAAGGTCCGGTTGGTTATCTCAGCTTCTCCATTGGCCTGTGGGTGAGCCATCGATGTGAAGCGGTGGGAGATGTTTAGTCCTTCGCAGAACTTGGCGAACCTCACCCCGGTGAACTGTCGCCCATTGTTGGTTATGAGGGTTCGGGATAGGCCGAACCGGCAGATAGTAACTTTCAGACGAAGTCCTGCACCTTAGCCTCGGTAATCTTTGCGAGTGGTTCGGCTTCGACCCACTTGGTGAAGTAGTCGATCGCGATCAGGAGGAACTTCCGCTGCCCAGACGCTGTTGGAAAGGGATTGAGTATATCCATTCCCCACTATGCAAACAGCCAGGGTGAATTGAGCGGAGTGAGTTTGGATACCGGTTGCCTCTGCATGCTGGCATTCTTCTGACAGCGATCGCACCTCTTTACATATTCTACGAAATTGCGAAATAAAGTTGGCTAGTAGTACCCCTGTCGGAGTAGTTTTTGCGATAGGAATCTGGCTCCTACGTGACTTCCGCAGAGTCCCTTGTGCACATCCCGTAGCGCGAGGTCGGCCTCTGAAGGTCGGAGACATCTCAGCAATGGGAGGAAGTATGACCTCTTATACAATCTGCCTTTGTATAAGACGTAGCGGGAGGCCTGATTCCTGAGCTTCCGAGCTTCTTTTCAGTCGCGGGGAAGGACCCCCTCTTGAAGGTAGGCGATCAACGGGTCGATCCAATTGGGCTTAAATTCCGTTTGCAGGATGGCCTGAGATTCCTCTGTGGTCGGGCACTTCAAAGTTTCCAAAAATACTTCTTTGGGCAGTTCGACCGGCGTTGAAGCGGCCAACTTGAAAAGAAGATCAACTCTTGCATTTTTCGCCCTCGGGATGTACTGAATGTCGAAACTGTCGAAGGTCGAGATCAAATTCTTCACTTTTTTGAGGTACCTCACCATGCTTTTCTCCCATGCCTCGTAGCCACCGTCGACTTGACCAACCACCAGCTGGGAATCGCTGTAGACTTGAAGCCGATCTATTTTTAATTCCCTTGCTATCTTTAATCCGGCGATCAGTATTGCATATTTGGCCCCATTATTGGTCACGAGGAACTTAAGACGCAGCGCATACTCGGCGACAACTTCTTCGGGGCTGACCAAGACCAGCCCCGCACCAGCTCGAGCGGAGTTGGACGAACGATCCACGTGTAGAGCCTAGGAATCTTCAGGGAGGTCGATGCTCTCTTCAAGGAGGATCGGTCATGATAGCTCGGCTTCGACGAAGTTCGGCCTCGCTCTGGTGCTGGTTTCACTCGATTCAAGCTTAGCTTCAACTGGAATGGTGTATTCTAGTACAAAATTCATCAGTATCTGAGCCTTGATTGATGGCCTGGGCCGGTAGTTGATGTCGAACTCTGTGAGCTTGATTGCTCATTTTGCGATTCTTTCGGAAGCGTCTGCTCGATGGAGAACTGCTTTTATTGGTTGGTCCGCAAGGACCGTTATGGTGTGCTCCTGAAAGTAAGGTCGGAGCCTCCTGGCAGCAATTATGAGACAGTAAGTCAATTTTTCTAACCTAGAGTATCTGATCTTCGCATCCCTCAGGACTCGGCTTACGTAGTAGACCGGTCGCTGCGTCTTTGCTTCTTCTCTGACGAGGACTGCCACCAGGGCCATCGGGGAGACAGCTAGATACAGGAATAATTCTTCCCCAGGTTCGAACTTTGCCAGCAGCAGGGGTGTATCGAGGTAGTTTTTGAGCTCCTCGAATGTCTGTTGGCACTCCGCCGTCCAGCAGAAGTCCTTCGGTCGTCTGAGAACCTCGAAGAAGGGCATGCATCATTCGGCCAACCTTGAGACGAAGCGATTTAGGGACGCCACCTTCTCGGCCAGGCGCTGAACTTTCTTGATCGTCTTTGGAGTGGTCATTTCTCGAATGGCTCGAATTTTCTGGGGGTTTGCCTCGATTCCATATCTCGACACCATGAACTCGAGAAATTTTTCGGAGGTTACACCAAAGGCGCATTTGGTTGGGTTCAGCTTCATCTTGTGCTTCCTGAGTGCACCGAAGGTCTCTTCAAGGTCGGCCAAGTGGTCTGTTGAAGCTCGACTTTTGACGAGCATATCATCTATGTACATCTCCATGTTGCGGCCGATATGCTCCTTGAAGATCTTATTAACCAAACGCTGGTATATTGTCCCTGCGTTCTTGAGTCCAAAAGGCATGATCTTATAGCAATAAAGACCTCCGTTGGTAATGAAGGCGGTCTTCTTTTCGTCCTCAGGCGCCATGCGTATCCGGTTGTAATCAGAAAAAGCTTCCATAAAGGTGAGGAGCTCATGGCCCATGGTTGCGTCCACCAGCTGATCGATCCTAGGTAGGAGGTAGCTGTCCTTTGGGCAAGCTTTGTTCAACTTCTTGAAGTCGACGCACATCCTCCACTTGTTATTTGCTTTCTTGACAAGAACCACGTTCGAGACCCAGGTCGGATAGTTAATCTCCTGGATGAGTCCGGCTTTGAGGAGCTTGTCTACTTCTTCGACGATCGCTTTCTGCCTCTCCGGGGCAAGGTGGTGCAGCTTTTCTCTTATCGGTCGGTGCCTCGGATCGACGGCCAGCCGATGTTCCATGACCTCGATGTCGATCCTTGGCATATCCGCTGGGATCCAGGCGAAGACATCTGCATTTCTTCTGAGGAAAGCGATGAGCTGCTCTCGAACCTCGACCGCCAAGTTGGAGCCGATCTGCACCACGTGCTCTGAGTTTCCATCATTCAAGGGCACAGAGATGAGGTCCTCCACAAGCTCGCCCCGCTCCTCAGTGAGGTCGTCGCGAACGTCCAGTCCGTCAATAAGATAAGTGTCGGGCTGATCTCCCTTATGCAGGGCGATCGAGTAGCAATACCTCGCCAGAGCCTGATCTCCTCAGACTTCTCCGACCCCGTGACTCGTCGGAAACTTCATCTTCAAATAATAGGTTGATACTACCGCCCGGAGTGCATTTAGACCAGGTCGGCCAAGGATCGCGTTATAGGCGGACGGGGTCCTTACGACTAAGAAGTCGACTCGAGCTTTGGCCAGCTTCGGGCGCTGCCCTATCGCTACGGTCAATATTATTATGCCTTCGACTAGTACGGTATTGCGAGCAAATCCTACCAGTGGGAAATTCATCAGCCCCAATCGGTCGTCGGGCAGGAACATTTTTGAGAAGGCATCGTAAAACAACACATCGACTGAGCTTTCATTATCTATCAGAATGCGGCGTACATCGTAGTCAGTAATATTCAAGAAAATTACAACCGCATCATTGTGTGAAAATTGGATTTCCTAACCATCCTCCTCGGTGAAGGCCACGGGCTCCACGATCCTCCGCCTCTTCACCGATCCTTCGAATCTACTGGTCTCCCCTTGCTGAGGTCCCCCTAAGATAGTATTGATGATGCTAAGGGGCAGCTGATCTTCTTGCAGATTTTTTTCACTTGATGGTAACGCTCTTGGCCGATCTTCCTTCTCCTCAGGCCGTCTTCGAAGAAATCGGCTTAGTCTGCCTCGCCTGACGAGCTCTTCGATCTCGTCCTGGAGTTGGATGCCCTTCTCAGTGTCATGACCGTGGTCGCGATGGTAAAGGCATAACTTGTTGGGATTGTGCTTGCTAGGATGGGAACGCATTCTCTCCGATCTTGAAAGTCGCTCCCGGATCTCCATCAATACTTGAGTCTTCGGGGTGTTAAGAGGGTTGTAGTTGTGAAATCATCATCGTCGGGGAGAACTTCGGCGCTGAGGAGAACCTCGGTGTGTCCTTCCGTCAGGGCTTCCCCGCTTTCGAGCTTGAGGGGGAGTCCGGACTCGCCCACGACCAGGGGGAGTCCGGGAACGCGGTCGAGCTTCAGTCCGCTTCCTTTCTTCGGTGGGTCTGTCTGGCCCGCCGATTCACCACTTGCTGCTGACTTCGTCATCCTTAGCCTCAAAGGCCTCCTCTACCCGGGCATAAATTTCAGCCCGAGCCAGCATGTCGGCAAAGTCTCTGAGATACTTCTTTTTCAGAGAGAACAGTAGATCATTTTTTTGAAGGTCGCCCTTGAGAGCGGCCATGGCGACTGACTGATCCAGATCCTGGACCTCTAGTGCAGCAGTATTAAACCGGATAATGTAAGCCCGGATGGATTCTCCCTCCTTCTATCTGATGGCCATTAAGGACTCCAAACCTCGGCGCGGACGCCGACTACTGATAAAATGGGTTGCGAACTGTTGACTCATCTGATCAAACGATAAGATGGTATTTGGCTTGAGCGTCGAGTACCAGTTCCTAGCGACCCCTTTAAGGGTAGAGGAGAAAGCTCGGCACAAGATAGCATCTGATGCGCCATGGAGCAGCATCGTTGTTCGGAAGGCTTCCAGATGGTCGACCGGATTAGTGGTCCCATCGTAGCTCTTGAATTGTGGGAGCTTGAAGTTCGGTGGGACTAGTTCTTGCATGATTTTCTGCGAAAAAGGAGGATCAGTGCAGATGTCATTACCGCGTGAGGAGGGAGTGTGACGGAGTTCTTCGATTCGTTGGCTCATTTCTAAGAGCCTTTGATCCAGGAGATCTTCGCGGTCTCTAATCTTCAAGGTCTTCTTACTGAATGGGTGCAAAGCTTCACCCTGGATCGAGCCGCAGTCTGAGCAAGGGCTCTCCCTCCGTTGCCTTCCTCTTCTGGGGATTGGAGGTTGGGTAGCCCATGTCGATTGTCCCTAGACTGGACCACACGACTCTGAAGAATCCCACATCGGTTGAGCTGGTACTGGGGCCTGCTGGTGCATGGCCTGCACTGCCTGAACTACCTCAGTGAGGCCACAAACCTGTTGGACGAGTAGGTTGAACTGCTCAGCATCTACCGCGGCTACAGAGTGAGCCTGGGTCATCGGGGCTGGAGCAGGAGCGGACGGATCCGATCGGGATCGGGCCGTGGAGGCCGTCGATCGTTGGATGGAGGCTCTCCTGAGGGGCATCTTTTCTTTTTGGAAAGGAATTCGAAAGAGGAGGAAAAGAGATTTCTGGAGTGGGAAGAGAGAAATCATTATCGAGCACTCCTTTAAGAATAAGGGAACCCCAGCTTCCTTTAAGAGAGAAATCATTGCCGGCCCTTCCTCTAGCGCCAATCTGTTGACGTAGAATCTGGTAGTCGTCAAAATTCGCTGGAGTGGAGGCTGATGTGGTCGCTGCCGGGGACCTGCAAAATAAAGTCCCATCTGAAGCCGGTGGGGGTGGCTCCGACAGGATCCTCCGACGATCAAGTCAGCTCCAGTCAACAGAAATGAAGTGCTCAGTATGGAGTTCGGTAGAGTTTAGAGAAGGAGAGATGGATTTTCAGAACCTGGTGTAAGTGTATCCGGAGGGTTCTTTTTATAGAGGGAGCTTGTTGTAACCGTCTTGATTAATGATTGTCGTAACTATCCTGATCAATGTCGATCGTTATTGACTTGATAAATGCCGATCGTTATTGACTCGATAAATGCCGATCGTTATTATCATATAACCATAGCGGGATCGCCTGTAGGAATCCATCATAAGAAGTTCGACTTTCATGGAAGTTCGGCCATTGAGAAGCCCGTCCGCTGAAGAAGTCCGCAGGGAGTCCGACTTCCGTAGAAGCCCAACCGCTGGAGAAGTCTGCAGGAAGTCCAGCTTCCGTAGAAGTCTGACCACTGGAGAAGTTCGCAGGGAGTTCAGCTTCCATAGAAGCTCGATCGTTGGAGGGAATTCGGCTCTCACAGGCGCCTGGCTGTAACGACGCGGAGAGAGTTTGGCTCTTGCAGGAGTCTGACTGAAGCTCGGTGATTGGGGAGTCAGAAGAAGTTCGACTGCTAAGTAGTTCGACCGACTGAATGGGTTAGAAAAAGCTCGGTCGCTGGGGGTTCGGCTAAAGCCCATTTGCTGAAGCTCTTCTGCGGCTACTGGTTGCATTAGGCTAAGCATCGGACTAGACTTCGACGGGAGCGAGATTTATCCCCAACAAGTCTTATAAAAAGTATTATAAGATAAAGAATAAGAACAAACAAGCACACCCGAGAGCATTAACAGAAAACAAGAAAAAATGAATAACAAAAACACAAGATTTGCACTGTCCTCTCTTAAATGGAGTGTCATAACCAAGATCCATTTGGAGTCCTTCCAAATGAGAAGCATGTAACATGTCATTTTTGAAGCTTTACAATTGCAGTCGTGGAAGCGTGAAGCATTCCAGCAATGGCACCTGAGCTTACAAAATTGGTTAGATATGTACATAAGTGTAGCACAAGATCTTGAATCTTGGTGCAAACAAAGTCTTATAAGCTTTATGCTGGAAGGTATATAAACTGAATAAACATTTAGAAGCATATGCCAAGAAATCTTGATACAAAACTATTGGGGATAAATCCCATTCCCGCCGAAGTCTAGTCCGATGCTTAGCCTAATGCAATCAGTAGCCGCAGAAGAGCTTCAGCAGACGGGCTTTAGCTGAACCCCCAGCGGCCGAGCTTCTTCTAACCCATTTAGTCGGTCAAACTACTTAGTGGCCGAACTCCTTTTGACTCCCCAATCGCCGAGCTTCAGTCAAACTCCCGCAAGAGCCGAACTCTCTCCACATTGTTACAGTCAGGCGTCTGCGGGAGCCGAATTTCCTCTAACGATCAAGCTTCTATGGAATCCAGACTCCCTGCGAACTTCTCCAGCGGTCGGACTTCTATGGAAGCTGGACTCCCTGCGGACTTCTCCAGCGGCCGAGCTTCTATAGAAGCCGGACTCCCTGCGGACTTCTTCAGCGAACGGGCTTCTCAATGGCCGAACTTTCATGAAAGCCGAACTTCTTATGATGGATTCCTGCAGATGATCCCGCTATGGTTATACGATAATAACGATCGGCATTTATCGAGTCAATAATGATCGGCATTTATCAAGTCAATAACGATCGATATTTATCAAGTCAATAACGATCGGCATTGATCAGGACAGTTACGACAATCATTAATCAAGGTGGTTACAACAAGCTCTCTCTATAAAAAGGACCCTCCGAATACACTTACGCCAGGTTTTGAAAACCCTTCTCTCCTCCTCTAAACTCTATCAAACTCCACACTGAGCACTTCATTTCTGTTGACTAGAGTTGACTTGATCGTCGGAGGGTCCTGCCGGAGCCACCCCCATCGACTTCAGATGGGACTTTATTTTGTAGGTCCCCGACGGTGACCCCATCTGCCTCCACTCCAGCGAATTTCGATGACTACCAAATTCTACGTCAATAGATTGGCGCTAGAAGGAGGGTCGGCAACGATTTCTCTCTTAAAGGAAGCCGGGGTTCCCTTGTTCTTAAAGGAGTGCTCGACAATGATTTCTCTCTTTCCACTCCATAAATCTCTTTTCCTCCTCTTTCGAATTTCTTTCCAAAAAGAAAAGATGCCCCCCCAGGAGAGCCTCCACCTGACGATCGACGACCTCCACGGCCCAATCCCGTTCGGATCCGTTCGCTCCTGCTCCAACCCCGACGACCCAGGCTCACTCTGTAGCCGTGGTAGACGCTGAGCAGTTCAATCTGCTCGTCCAGCAGGTTCGTGGCCTCACTGAGGTAGTTCAGACGGTGCAGGCCATGCACCAGCAGGCCCCAGTACCAGCTCAACTAGCATGAGATTCTTCAGAGTCGTGTGGTCCAATCCAGTGGCAATCGACATGGGCTACCCGACCTCTAATCCCCGAAAGAGGAAGGCAACAGAGGGAGAGCCCTTGCTCGGACCGCGACTCGACCCAGGGTGAAGCTTTGCACCCATTCAGTAAGAAGACCTTGGAGATCAGAGATCGTGAAGATCTCCTAGATCAAAGGCTCTTAGAAATGAGCCGACGAATCGAAGAACTCCGTCACACTCCTTCCTCATGCAATAATGACATCTGCACTTACCCTCTTTTTTCGTAGAAAATCATGCAGAAATCGATTCCGTCGAACTTCAAGCTTCCGTAATTCGAGAGCTACGATGGGACTACCAATCCGATCGATCACTTGGAAGCCTTTCGAACAACGATGCTGCTCCATGGTGCGTCAGATGCTATCTTATGCCGGGCTTTCCCCTCTACCCTTAAAGGGGCTGCTAGAAACTGGTACTCGGTGCTCAAGCCAAATATCATCTTATCATTTGACCAGATGAGTCAACAGTTCGCAGCCCACTTTGTCAATAGTCGGCGTCCACGCCGAGGTTCGAAGTCCTTAATGACCATCAGACAGAAGGAGGAAGAATCCATCCGGGCTTACATTACCTGATTTAATACTGCTGCACTAGAGGTTCGGGACCTGGATCAGTCAGTCGCCATGGCCGCTTTTAAGGGCAGCCTTCAGAAGAATGATCTATTATTCTTCCTGGAAAAGAAGTATCCTAGGAACTTTGTCGACATGCTGGCTCAGGCCGAAAGTTATGCCCGGGCAGAGGAGGCCTTCGAGGCTAAGGACGACGAAGTCGATGGCAAGCAGTGAATCAATGGGCCAGGCAGACCCGCTGAAGAAAGAAAGCGGACTGAAGCTCGACCGCGTTCTTGGACTCTCCCTGGTTGTGGACGAGTTCGGACTCCACCTCAAGCTCGAAAGCGGGGAAGCCCTGATGGAAGGACACACCGAGGTTCCCCTCAGCGTTGAAGTTCTCTCCGACGATGATGATTTCAAAACTACACCCCCCTTAACACCTCGAAGACTCAAGTATTGATGGAGATTCGAGAGCAACTTCCAAGATCGGAGAGAATGCATTTCCATCCTAACAAGCGCAATCCCAACAAGTTCTGCCTTTACCATCGCGACCACGGTCATGACACTGAGGAGTGCATCTAACTCCAGCATGAGATCGAAGAGCTCGTCAGACGAGGCAGACTAAGTCGATTTCTTCGAAGATGGCCTGAGGAGAAGGAAGATCGACCAAGAGCGTTACCGCCAAGTGGAGAAAATCTGCAAGAAGATCAACTTTCCCTTGGCGTCATCAATACTATCTTAGGGGGACCTCAGCAAGGGGAGACCAGCAGATCCGAAGGATCGATGAAGAGGCGGAGGATCGTGGAGCCCGTGGCCTTCACCGAGGAGGACGGTCAGGAAATCCAATTTCCACATAATGACGTGATTGTAATTTTCTTGAATATTGCTGACTACGATGTACGCTGCATTCTGGTAGATAATGGAAGCTCAGCCGATGTGTTATTTTACGATGCCTTCTCAAAAATGTCCCTTTCCGACGACCAATTGGGGCCGATGAATTTTCCGCTGGTAGGATTTGCTGGCAACACCGTATCAGTTGAAGGCATAATAACATTGACCGTAGCGGCAGGGCAGCGTCCGAAGTTGGCCAAAGCTCGAGTCGACTTCTTAGTCGTAAGGACCCCGTCCACCTATAACGCGATTCTTAGCCGACCTGGTCTAAATGTAATCTGGGCGGTAGTGTCAACCTATTATTTGAAGATGAAGTTTTTGATGAGTCACGGGGTCGGAGAAGTCAGAGGAGATCAGGCTCTCGCTAGGTATTGCTACTCGATCGCCCTGCATAAGGGAGATCAGCCTGACACTTATCTTGTTGACGAACTGAACGTCCGTGACGACCTCACTGAGGAGCGAGGCAAGCCTATGGAGGACCTCATCTCTATGCCCTTGAATGATTGAAACTCGGAGCACGTGGTGCAGATCGGCTCCAACTTGGCGGTCGAGATTCGGGAGCAGCTCATCGCTTTCCTCAGAAGAAACGCGGACGTCTTCGCTTGGACCCCAATGGATATGCTGGGGATCGACACCGAGGTCATGAAACATCGACTGACCATCGATTCGAGGCACCGATCGATAAGAGAAAAGCTGTGCCACCATGCCTCAGAGAGACAGAAAGCGATCGCCGAGGAAGTAGATAAGCTCCTCAAAGTCGGACATATCCGAAAGGTTAACTATCTGACCAGAGTCTCAAACGTGGTTCTTGTCAAGAAAGCAAATAACAAGTGGAGGATGTACGTCGACTTTAAGAAGCTGAATAAGGCTTGTCCGAAGGACAACTATCCCTTACCCAGGATCGACCAGCTGGTGGACGCAACCACGGGCCATGAGCTCCTCACCTTTATGGACGTCTTTTTTGATTACAACCAGATACGCATGGCGTCTGAGGACGAAGAGAAGACCGCCTTCATTACCAACCGAGGTCTTTATTGCTATAAGGTCATGCCTTTTGGACTCAAGAACGTAGGGGCAACATACCAACGTTTGGTTAATAAGATCTTCAAGGAGCAGATCGACCGCAACATGAAGGTGTACGTAGATGATATGCTCGTCAAAAGTCGAGCTTCAACAGACCACTTAGCCAACCTTGAAGAGACCTTCGGTGCACTCAGGAAGCACAAGATGAAGCTGAACCCAACTAAATGCGCCTTTGGTGTAACCTCTAGAAAATTTCTTGGGTTCATGGTGTCGAGATACAGAATCGAGGTAAACTCCCAGAAAATTTGAGCCATTCGAGAAATGACCACTCCAAAGATGATCAAAAAAGTTCAGCGCCTGACCGAAAAGGTGGCGTCCCTAAATCGCTTCATCTCAAGGTCGGCCGAATGATGCATACCCTTCTTTGAGGTTCTCAGGCAATCGAAGGACTTCTGCTGGATGGTGGAGTGCCAATAGGCATTCGAGGAGCTCAAAAACTACCTTGGCATGCCTCCGCTGCTGGCAAAGCTCGAACCTGGGGAATAATTATTCCTGCATCTAGTTGTCTTCTCGGTGGCCCTAGCGGCAGTCCTCGTCAGAAAAGAAGCAAAGACGCAGCGACCGATCTACTACGTGAGCCGAGTCCTGAGGGACGTGGAGATCAGGTACTCTAGGTTAGAAAAACTGACTTACTGTCTCATAATTGCTGTCAGGAGGCTCCGATCTTACTATTAGGAGCACACCATAACGGTCCTCACGAACCAACCAATAAAAGCAATTCTCCACCGAGCAGACGCTTTCGAAAGAATCGCAAAATGGGCAATCGAGCTTACAGAGTTCGACATCAACTACCGGCCTAGGCCGTCGATCAAGGCCTAGATACTGATGAATTTTGTGCTAGAATGCATCATTCCAAGTGAAGTCGAGCTTGAATCGAGTGGAACCAGTACTAGAGCGAGGCCGAACTTCGACGAAGCCGAGCTGTCGCGGTCGATCCTCCCCGAAGAGAGCATCGACCTCCCTGAAGATTCTTGGGCTCTACACGTGGATGGTTCGTCCAACTCTACTGGAGCTGGTGCGGGGCTGGTCTTGGTCAGCCCCGAAGGAGTTGTCATCGAGTACGCACTGCATCTTGAGTTCCCCACGACCAACAATGGGGCCGAATATGAAGCGCTGATCGTTGGATTAAAGATAGCAAGGGAATTAAAAATAGATCGGCTTCAAGTCTATAGCGATTCCCAGCTGGTGGTTGGTCAAGTCGGCGGCGGCTACGAGGCACGGAAGGAAAGCATGGTGAGGTACCTCGAAAAAGTGAAGAATTTGATCTCGGCCTTCGACAGTTTTGGCATTCAGTACATTCCGAGGGCAGAAAATGCAAGAGCCGATCTTCTTTCGAAGTTGGCCACTTGCCAGCCGAATTGCCCAAAGAAGTATTTTTGAAAACTTTGAAGTGTCCGACCATAGAAGAATCTCAGGCCATCCTGTAGACAAAATTTGAGCCCAGCTGGATTGACCCGTTGATCGCCTACCTTCAAGAGGAGGTCCTTCCCCGCGATCGAAAAGAAGCTCGAAAGCTCAGGAATCAGGCCTCCCGCTACGTCTTATACGAAGGTAGATTGTATAAGAGGTCGTACTCCCTTCCATTGCTGAGATGTCTTCGACCTTCAGAAGCCGACCTCGTGCTACGGGATGTGCACGAGGGACTCTGCGAAAGTCACGTAGGAGTCAGATCCCTGTCGTAAAAACTACTTCGGTAGGGATACTACTGGCCGACTTTATTTCGTGATTTCGTGGAATATGTAAAGAGGTGCGACCGCTGTCAGAAGAATGCCAGCATGCAAAGGCAGCCGACATCTGAACTCACTCCGCTCAGTTCACCCTGGCCGTTTGTATAGTAGGGAATGGATATACTCGGCCCCTTTCCAACGGTGTCTGGGTAGTGGAAGTTCCTTTTGGTCGCGATCGACTACTTCACCAAATGGGTCGAAGCCGAACCACTCGTGAAGATTACCGAGGTCAAGGTGCAGAACTTCATCTGGAAGTCACTAGTCTGTCGGTTTGGCCTGCCCTGAACCTCATAACCGACAATGGGCGACAGTTCGCCGGGGCGAGGTTCGTCGAGTTCTGCGAAGGACTAAATATCTCCCACCGCTTCACATCGGTGGCTCACCCGCAGGCCAATGGGGAAGCTGAGATAACCAACCGGACCTTGCTGCAAGGAATCAAAGCGAGACTGGATAGGACAAAAGGGGCCTGGGTGGACGAACTCTACCATGTCCCCTGGGCATACCGAACTACTCAGAGGGTGCCAATCGGAGAAACATCCTTCATCTTGGCCTTCGGCACTGAGGCAGTTATCCCGATCGAGCTTAAGCTCCCTTCTGCATGAGTCGTTGGCTTCAATGAACGGCACAACCCCTAGGACCTCAGAGTCAACCTCGATCTTCTGGAAGAAAAGAGGAAGGAAGCCCGCATCCGGATGGCAGTCTACAAACAGAAGGTGGCTCGGTATTACAACTCCAGGGTTAAATGCAAGACGTTCAGAGCGAGAAACTTAGTGCTCCAACGAGCTGCTGTCGCTCAGCCTCAGAGTCAAGGAAAGCTCGCCCCAAACTGGGAAGGTTCGTATGAGGTAATGGAAGTCATCCGATCCGAAACTTATCGCCTGAAGGAACTCGGAGGGATAGTGCTTCCCCGACCATGGAACTCAGAAAATCTGAGGATGTATTATCAGTAAACTTTCTTTAAAAACTTCTTTGCTCTGCATTATTGATTTCTACCATAAGGATTACGGGATGACAGGAAAGAAATGAGTAAAAGTAGTCCATTAGGAATAGGAGGAGAACCTCATCCTAATGCGAGTAGGTCAAAGATCTCTAAACCTCGACTGCAGGAGACAAGGTCTCCCCCAGGTCAACATCGACCGCGGGAAATAAGATCTTACCAAAGTTGAAGGCCTCGTTCACAAAGGATAAGATGGGGGAGAGGCGCGGACGACGGTCCGCATGTGCCCCCACATCCCGTTAGGAACAGGAGGAGGACCTCATCCTAACGCGAGCAAAGTCGAAGACCTCATTCACAAAGGACGAGATGGGGGGAGAGGCGCGAACGACGGTCCGCATGTGCCCCACAGCCCGTTAGAAATAGGAGGAGGACCTCATCCTAACGTGAGCAAAGTCGAAGGCCTCGTTCACAAAGGATGAGATGGGAGGAGAGGCGCGGACGATGGTCCGCATGTGCCCCCATAGCCCATTAGGAACAAGAGGAGGACCTCGTCCTAACGCGAGCAAAATCGAAGGCCTCGTTCACTTTAGACGAGACGGAGGGAGACGGACGACGGTCCGAATGTACCCCCATAGTCCGTTAGGAATAGGAGGACAACCTCATCCTAACGCGAGCAAAGTCGAAGTTAGGAACAGGAGGAGAACCTCATCCTAAGCCGAGCGACCGAGCCAACTTCGGTCGGAGAGCTTCAACTTCTACTTCAGCTAGAGATAAGATCAAAGATAACCTCACCTGAGATGAGATCTCCCCCGAGCTTCGACATAGACCAGCACGAGGCTCAGAGGAAGACTTCGGCAGTCATCATTCCTGTACTCCCTTCCTTCGATTTTCGAACTCGAGAGTGGGGGGACTGGTGTTGGAGATAAATCCCGCTTCCGTCGAAGTCTAGTCCGATGCTTAGCCTAATGCAACTAGTAGCCGTAGAAGAGCTTCAGCAGACGGGCTTTAGCCAAACCCCCAACGGTCGAGCTTCTTCTAATCCATTCAATCGGCCGAACTATTTAGCGGTCGAACTCTCTCCGCATTGTTACAGCCAGGCGCCTGCGGGAGCCAAATTTTCTCCAACGATTTAGCTTCTATGGAAGCTGGACTCCCTGCGGACTTCTCCAGCGGTCGGACTTCTATGGAAGCTGGACTTTCTACGGACTTCTCCAATGGTTGGGCTTCTACGGAAGCCCGGACTTCCTGCGGACTTCTTCAGCGGACGGGCTTCTCAATGGCCAAACTTCCATAAAAGTCGAACTTCTTATGATGGATTTTCGTAGGCGATCCCGCTACGGTTACACGATAATAACGATCGACATTTATCGAGTCAATAACGATCGGCATTTATCAAGTCAATAACGATCGGCATTTATCAGGACAGTTACGACAATCATTAATCAAGACGGTTACAACAAGCTCCCTCTATAAAAAGGATCCTCCGGATACACTTACGCCAGATTCTGAAAACTCTTCTCTCCTCCTCTAAACTCTACCGAACTCCACACCGAGCACTCCATTCCTGTTGACTGGAGCTAATTTGATCGTCGGAGGGTCCTACCAGAGCCACCCCCCATCGACTTCGGACGGAACTTTATTTTGCAGGTCCCCGACGGCGACACCATCTGCCTCCACTCCAGCGAATTTCGGCGACTACCAAATTCTACGTCAACAAAAACCAAATTAGCTCGTTAGAAAATCAATTAAAATTATAGCCCTATGAAGTCAAAAGAGAGGAACTCTGCTGCAACAGTCATTGATCAACTGAAGGATGTTGGATGGCATTCAGATACAACAAAGTCTCCAGGACAGCATTAAAATATATAGGATACCCCTCACCATAATGAATCAATATTATGCTGATGCGGAGGCTGCTTTCCCATAGAGATTGAGTAGATTTACACCCTACTTCTGAGGAGAAAATATGACCGGCATGTTTCAGCTATAAACTGATCATAAATGGAGCATGCGAATCAAGGTGTGATGGGATTAATAAAAGAGACCGTTGAGCCATATCCATATGCTTATCATTGCAATAGAAAAGATGAAGATCATTAATAAATGATAGCGAACCAACATTGTATTGAAGAAGATGCTAAGTGCAGAAAACACCACTTGAAGCATTTATAGAGGGAAAGCCAATATGTCCAGGATAAGGCCTTCGAGTATTGATAGATTGAAGCCCATGTGAAAAATAAATAAATAAAAAAAAGAAGACTCAATCCATAGCAAGGTCCAGGACGATAAATGGAGTCCAACGAGTCCAAGAATAGTCCAAACGAAATTCAGACGGAGAAGATATAAATCTATATCAGCAGCAGCTATGCCAGCTCTGGCACGCAGCCAAGCCACCTTGGTTCAAAATGAAGTCGGCTCGACTTCTGAGAGAATCGGCTCGACGAGTATGAATAGACACGATGAAATTTTTTATTTGGACTCAGGTTGTAACTAATCCAAGGGGTCTATGGGATTTATACATGGACCATAGGATCTAGCGGTCAGGAAGGGTTACGATCATGATCTGAAGATTGAAAAATATTCTAAGAGTCCATTAAGAACATGTTCGACTCGTATCAGAAAAATAAATCCTGTCAGAACTCCTGTGAACTGCTGAAAAGAGGATTCTCATCCTATTTAAAGGGCTAAGGTGCTGTGAAGCATATGTGTGCGGTGAAAGTAGCACGTATGTGCATCCAGAGAGCAGAAAGAGTCTAGAGAGGGTCCAAAGAAAATTGTAGAGTATTTTGTGAGGCTTTTTTTAAGAGAATTTAAGAGAAATCTTTTCTTTGTAAAGAGAGTCTATGTATTATTTTTCTCCTACAATTTTATACTCTTTTGTATCATGGAATAATAAATGAAATGTTGAGGAGATCTTGCCCGTAAACGTAAGCCAAGTTAAGAGGCCGAACCACGTAAATCTGGTATGCTTCTTTTTCTTTTATTTTATTGCTTAATTATCTCCATCTTTTGCATTCTACGTTTGTTCAAAATCTTTTCTCTATAAAATAATTTTTTCATTGTGTTTGTGTGTCATGTGGATCGAGGTGTGCTTGATTATCCCACGGTCGGATCTTTTAGTTTGGTATCAGAGCCAAAAAAAAAATTTATAGTTGATTTGATTTCTTCAAACAATAGCGAGCAAGGCGACGACAACCAAGTATGAGATACCAAAGTTTGATGGATCAAACTTTACACTCTAGAAGATGAAGATGCATGTGGTATTAATTAAAGATGGTTGTGAAGTTGCTTTACAAGAAAAGAAATGCAAATCATATGAGATGATGGATGGATAATATGAGAAAAAAGATAAGCTGGCAATGGCGAACCTCAACTTGGCGTTGGGATGATTCGATATTATTCAATATCGAGGTCGAGACTATTGCAAAAGAGGTTTGAAAAAAAATAAAGAACCTCTATGAAGGAAAGTCTTTGATAAATAAAATCTATTTGAGACGGCAATTATACAATCTAAAGATGAAGGATGGGGCACCGATTCAAAAGCACTTGGGTGTATTCAATTCTAATGTCAGCAAGCTTACGTCCCTAGATGTAAGAATTGAAGACAAAAAGAAGGCTAGCATTCTACTTTGTTCTATGCTAAAATCTTGGGATAATCTTATCATGAACTTGAGTCACGTTGAAACCCTCAAGATGAAGTCAATTGTTGCATCATTGCTAACAGAGGAGATGAGGCAAAAATCTAGGCAAGAAAGCTTTTCAGGAGAAGCCATGGTAGCATGGGGAAGGCCTTTCGAGAGGGAACGTGGTGATCGAGGGAAGACAAGATCTAAACCAAGAGCAAAAAGAAGGTAAAATGCCAAAATTATGAAAAATCAGGGCACGTGATAAAAGGTTGTCGGGCTAGAAGAGTTGATACAAAAATCTAAATCAGAAAACTTTCAAAGTAATATTACCGAAGGTGAAGCTGGTTCGGCCACTTCGAAAGATAGGGATGCATTGATGGCAATAGATAGATCCAAGCTTGTACACCATTGGATCTTGGATTTAGGGGCATCTTTTCACATGACTTCTTTTAGAGAGTGGTTACATACATATAAACCATAGGATGATGGAATTATCTATTTGGATAACAATAAAATGATTATGTGGTTGGAGTGGAAGATATTCGGATCAAGATGTTCGATGGTATAGTCCGAACGTTTTCTAATGTACGCCATGTTTCTACACTTCGCAAGAGTTTACTATTACTTGGAAAGCTTTGTAAGCAAGGTTTAAAATTTGTCGGAGAGAAATATCAATAGAAGGTGTGCCAAGGATGTTTGGTGGTGATTAAGAGAGAGCAAATAGGTGATCTTTATAAATTAATACGCAAGACTCAAGTAGAAGAAGCGGCAGTAGCAAGTGTAAAGATGGTGTCTCCGATGGTTTGGCATCATCGCTTGGGACATATGAGCGAGCGTGAGCTATAGGTACTATCAAATAAGGAGCTTCTTTCAGGATATAAGTCAGCAACACTGGAATTTTGTGAAGACTGCATCTATGGTAAACAAAGAAGACTCTCTTTCTCTTTATCATAACATCAGAGTAAGAAATTTCTTGAGCTTATCTACTCAGATACTTGGGAGTCACCTGATAAGTCATT
Organism: Cocos nucifera; assembly: GCA_006176705.1. Taxonomy (NCBI): domain Eukaryota; kingdom Viridiplantae; phylum Streptophyta; class Magnoliopsida; order Arecales; family Arecaceae; genus Cocos; species Cocos nucifera. The sequence goes on from QRFJ01000114.1 coordinate 1,814,747, forward strand.
GGGCGGATGTTCTTACTTCGTTTTCTTCATTGATGACTATTCTCGAAAGGCTTAGATATATATTCTAAAGTGGAAGTCCGACATTTTTAAGATCTTCAAGAAATTCAAGACTCTAGTGGAGAATGAAAAGGATTTGAAAATCAAGTGCCTGCATTCAGATAATGGAGGAGAATATTTGTTTAAAGAATTTGAAGAGTTTTGTGGTGAGTATGGAATTCGATGACACCTCATAGTTCCTGAGATAATGCAACAAAATGGCATGATCGAGAGGTTTAATAGAACACTCATGGAGAGGGTCCGAAGTATGCTGAGTACCACAAAACTAGACAAGAAATTTTAGGCAGAAGTTGCAAGCACGACTTGTTATTTGATCAATCGAGTGCCAACAAAATTACTTAGGTTGGATATTCCAAAAGAACTTTGGAGTGGCAAATCTGTAAATTATTCTCATCTCCATGTCTTTGGATGTGATGCATATGCATGGGTATCAAAAGAGAGGAGGACAAAATTGGACAAAAACTCTTGGAGATGCATCTTTTTTGGTTATGCTATAGGAGTAAAGGGGTATCGCTTGTGGAACCTTACTACCCATAAGATTTTTGTTAGTCGAGATGTTATTTTCAATGAAGAATCTTTTCAAGGCACCAAGAAAAAGCAAGATGATGATGTTGTTACTCCTATTGAGTTCTTTGATGCATGCGATGAGGAATAAGCATAAGTAAATGACGAGATAGTTGATGATGAACTAGACGCACAGTCTTCGCAATCACCTGAGGATACTATCTCATTGGAAGAGCTGCCAATGGAGTCTGACAGACCTAGGAGGGTTATTAGACCTTTCGTGAGGTATGACGACTATATCACTTTTTTCATTCCTTCTGCTAATCGTGTTTGTGCTTATGTTGCTTTAGCAAAGAAGGATGAGCCAACTTCATATGGAGAGGCTTGTGAGTCTATCAATGCTGAAAAGTGGCATTATGCTATGGAAGAGGAGATGGAGTCACTTCAAAAGAACAAGACTTGGAAGCTTGTGGTTTTATCGAAGGAAAGAAGTTCAATCGAATGTCGGTGGGTCTATAAGATGAAGAAGGATACAGATGAAAATGTGGAGAGATTTAAAGTACGTTTGGTGGTGAAGGGATATGCTTAGAAGCCAGGAATTGACTTTGATGAGATCTTCTCACCGATGGTTAGTCTGACTATTATTTGGATTATTTTGGCGATCACGACAGTCATAGATCTGAAACTTGAACAAATTGATGTAAAGACGATATTCTTGCATGGTGACTTAGAGGAGGAGATTTATATGGTCCAACCTGAAGATTTTATCGAAAAAGATAAGGAGTAGTTGATTTGTCGACTGAATAAATCATTGTACGGTCTCAAACAAGCGTTATAATGTTGGTACAAGCAATTTGATTCCTTCATTATGAGTTTGGGATTTGATCGACTAAAAGCAGATTATTGTGCATATTTCTATGGTTATGATGATGGGAGCTTCTGTATCTTACTATTGTATGTCGATATGATGGTCACGGAGAATATCAAGAGTTGAATATCAAATCTAAAAACTCAATTGGCTGAAAAGTTCGAGATGAAGAACTTAGGAGCCATAAACCAAATACTCGGGATGAAGGTGCCACGGGAGAGAAAGGATAGAAAGGTCTAGCTTTCACAAAAGAGATATGTGGAGAAGGTTCTACGGTGCTTCAACATATAGAATGCAAGCCGGTGACTATCCCATTTTCTATTTAATTAAAACTGTCGATTGAGCAATCACCCAGCACGGAAGTAGAAAAGGCTGACATGGCTCGGGTACCATATTCATCAGTAGTAGGGAGCCTTATGTTTGCTATGATATGCATAAGATCGGACATTGCGCAAGCAGTAGAAGTTATGAGCCGGCATATGGCAAATTCAGGTAGCGACCATTGGATAGTAGTAAAGTGGATCCTCCGATATCTAAGGGAGACTACTGATTATTCACTTTGTTATAGTTTTGCGGGTTTAGAGTGCATTGGATATGTAGATTTTGATTTTGCAGGAGATCGGAACAAGAGAAGATCTACCATAGGTTATGTGTTCTCCATAGGCGGCAGTGCTATTAGCTAGGAATCTAAGCTTCAGTTAGTGGTGGCATTATTAATGACAGAAGTGGAGTACATTGCGGTGGCATATGCATGTAAAGAAGCTATCTGGCTCAAGAGGCTTCTTGGAGAATTCAAGATGAAGCAAGATATGATCAGGATGAGTTGTGATAGTCAAAGCACTTTGCACTTGGCAAAAAACCCGACGTTTCACTCTCGGATGAAGCATATCGATATTCGCTATCACTTTGTGAGAGATGTGGTGGATGATGATCTAATCTCACTGACAAAGATTCATACTGATTCAAATCCAGCAGATGTATTAATAAAATATGTGATCCAAGAGAAGTTTAACTGGAGCAAAGCTTTTCTTGGTCTTGGAGCTATGTGAAGAGTGGAAGGTTGGCAAGGCCTCCAGGGATGACGTTCTTCGAAGTTCGGCACATGTCTTCAAGTGAAAGAATTGATAGATTGAAGCCCACGTGAAGAATAAACAAAAAAAAATATGAACTCAGCCCATAGCAAGGTCCAAGATGACGAATAGAGTCTAACAAGCCCAAGAACAGTCCAAATGAAATTCAGACGAAGAAGATACAAATCCGTATCAGTAGTAGCCGGGCTAGTTCTTGCATGCAGCCAAGCTGGCTCGGTTCAAGATCGAGCCGGCTCGAACCACAGTCGAGCTAGTTGTCTCAGTTAGAAAGAAATAGGGTTTCAGACTGCATGCAGCCAAGTCGGCTCGGCTCCTGAGAGAGTCGGCTCGATGGATGTGAACAGACATAATGAAATTTTCTATTTGGACTCGAGTTGTGACTAATCTAAGAGATCTACGGGATTTATGAGTAGACCATAAGATCTAGCTACCAGGAAGGGTTGCAGTGATGATCTGAAGATTGAAAAACATTCTAAGACTCCATCAAGGATATGTTCAACTCGTATTAGAAGAAAAAATCTTATCAGGATTCCTGTGAATTGCTGAAAAGAGGATTCTCATCCTATTTAAAGGGCTGAGATGCTATGAAGCATGTGTGTGTGGTGAAAGTAGCACGTGTGTGCATCCAGAGAGCATGGAGAATCTAGAGAGGGTCCAAAGAAAATTATAGAGAATTTTGTAAGATCTTTTTTGAGAGAATTTAAAAGAGATCTTTTCTTTGTAAAGAGAGTCTTTATATTATTTTTCTCCTATAATTTTATACTCTTTTGTATTGTGGAATAATAGATGGAACGTCGAGAAGATCTTGCCCGCGGACGTAGACCAAGTTAAGAGACCGAACCATGTAAATCTAGTGTGCTTCTTTTTCTTTTATTTTATTACTCAATTATTTATATCTTTTGCGTTCTATATTTATTCAAAATCTTTTTTCTACAAAATGATCTTTTCGCTGTGCTTGTGTGCCATGTAGATCGAGGTATACTCGATTATCCCACAGTCGATTCTTTCAAGTATCAGTCATGGTGAGGGCTATGTGAAGGGAACAGAAAGCTTTGGTGATGCAGTGCAGTAAATACTTGATCTGAGATCTAGCCATATCTTGGAAAAGTAATTTGTTGAGCATCAGAAGTCAAGATGCTGTCTAACTGTGGAGGCAACCTATCATCTCTACTGAATAAAAAATCTTTTTGCAAGGCATAATTAGCAGCCCAATCAGCTGCTTGATTATCCTCCCTATAAATGTGCCGAACTTGAAAACTAAGACAAGAATGGATCCACATTTGGATATCCTTAAGCCAAGGAGAGAGCTGAGTCCTGGCTTCAGATAAATTAGTTAACCAAGAAACAACGGTGGTTAAATCACTTAGCAACAGAATGCGACTATTTGTGGTTAAGGACATAATAGTTAGGAGGGCAAGCCAAGTACAAATAAGTTCAGCATGTAGGACAGCACAGTAGGATAAGCATTTGCCACCAGCAAACAATAGTTCTCCATCATGATTGTGAATAATGAATCCTGTTGCAGTAGAATTGTGTTTGACAGTTCCATCAAAATTCAAGCATAACACTCCAAAGGAAGGAGGTACCCAGAAGATAAGTTTTGGGGATGAAGGAGGCTGATGACTCAGCAAAAAAATACCCCAGTTTCTTGACCGAGGGCTATGATAAGCATTAAGACTAGATGGAATGCATGTAAAGTTATCTTGATGAAAGCATACATATTGCCTGAGCAGTTCATTGAAAGTTTTTTGGTCACATTAAAATAGATGCATGTTCTAAGAATCCCATATTTGTGCTGCCATGTAGGCAATCAGGACCTTAGTCTCTTTAGTAGCCTTGGTGTCAGCTAAGAAATATTGTAAATTAGGCGAAGAGTAAGGTTTAAATCTTGTTATACTATTAGCACGTATCAGCGAAGGTATAGAGGATAATAATATGTTGACAATCCTTAATGAAAGTAGGACAAAGATCACACATGGGGGATAATTGATGGAAAATATCTCGAGAAATTAAGAATTTCTTTGAGGAAAGCCTTAACCATTGAAGTTTCCAGCAAAAAAACTAAATTCTCATGGGCATAGATAATTTTCATATCTAGGAGAAATTTATTGAATCCATAGGAAAAGTGAGAGTCTGAAAGATGCGAATGAGATCCTTCATTGAAATTGAAGAAGAGCGAGTAACATACCAGTCAAGCTAATCAGATCATTGACCCTGCGCAAGAGGCAAAGTAGATATCAAGATCATCATTTCAGCAGAGAAGAATCTGGATAAAGTATCATAAATCTATCACTTCCTGGGAGCAATGAAATCAACAACTTTATATTGAGCAAGATTATGTGAATCCTGAAGGGAAATCCTGATTTTCCGGTCCAGGTTCGTTCAGATCTGATCAAATCAAGAGATATATTTCAAAAATTTTTCTCTTGATCCCAATCAGATCTTGATATATTTTAAATCTTATTCTTATTATTTTAATAAAATAAAATTAAAAGATAAATTAAATCAAATTTAATTTACCTGATCTAGGTAATCCTATTACCCTGTTGATGATCCTGTTTGCAGCGGAATGTTCTGGATCTTAACCACGCAAGCGTCTGGCCTCTACCGATATCCACTCGAGTTGGATCTGGAGATCCTCTTCTTCTCTATCATGCCTCCAAAAATCAGATCTGGATCTGATCTGGAGGATCTTCAAAACTCTTTTGAAGATCAGCAGTTCGTCCTTTGCAGCAGCAGCGCAGCCTTCTTAGCTTTTGATCGCCTTTCTTTGATCTGAATCGCACCAACCAAGGTCCAAAACTCCTTTTGGACGTGGAGAGCAAGGGGAGAAGGTGGTTTGGCATGGAGAGGGAGGAGAGAGGCAGCCTTGGGGCATGGAGAAACTATGATCTCATCATATATCTATCTTGCAATCTGAGTTGGGTACAGGGTCTTATTTATAGACTAGCTGTGATCCAACTCCTCTTCTTCCCAACCAATCACAATCCTTTGTGAAATCAGATCTAAATCTGATTGGTGGGAATAGAGTCCCCTGGATTCCTCCTTAGAGGGTGCCTAAGACCAGTCAAAGTTGGTTCTTAGAAGAACTCTAATTGGAATCCAAAAAGGAGATGGAGTCCTTGTCCAACAAGGACTCCTAGGCGCCTCCAACTTGGGCACACGCCTAGGGTGGCGTGCGCCCTTCTTCTTGCCAGGTTCTGATAGGAGGACAGGCCCCCACCAGCTCTCCAATAGGTGCATGACATGTGGTCAAAAGTCAAAGTGTCAATGGTCAATGTTTGACCAGTCAAAGGTAGACTTTTGACCAAAGTCAAAGAACAAGAAATGGCAGGTGACCAAAAATGGCAGGTAATGTCTTACAAATAAGACAACCTTTTCTGACTTGGACAACCTCCAGTCAGACCATATGAAGGCCTCTGATTGAGCACAAACTCCTTTGGCTCAGACAGGACAACTTATTTATGATAGCAAAAGAAGAACGTTAGGTTCAATCGAGTGCTAGCACGATTTTCTTGAACCTAATTGAATCTCATTCAGATCAATTGAACTAGATCAGTTCAATTGATGATCACCAGATTCAAACCCTTGTTTGTGTGACCCAGTTAGGTTCAGTTCTGTATGGTAATGGGATATGTCATGATCTCTATCATCGACATCATCGAAACTCCTTTCGATGGATCAGAACTCTTCTGATTCGAACAGCTAGAATGATCGATCATCTAAATCATTCTAATTGCTCCCAAAATCCACCAGTGACACCTAGCAGTATATGGTGGCAACCCATCAGAGCTGAATGCGAACCTCTTGGTGCAGCTACCTGTGTGATTCAGTTCTTCTATCTTGAGCCCCGATCAGATTAGGGTTAAGGTAAACTCGTCAAACCCTAGTCTCTGTCATATGATGTAATCATTCGATTCGAGTCCAATGTGAAAATCTAAATAGAAACTCTTTCTATTATTTCACTCTGCCATGGCCATGGGCTTCTGGACTTGATTCTCATGATTATCATAGGGCTGCTCCTCTACCACCGAGGTAGATAGATTCCATCTTGATGCCATCCAGTTCCTACAATGAACATGTCATAGCCAACATACACCTCAGGGTTCCATATGGCTAGGAGACCGAGTAATGGTGTAGTCAAACTATAACACCCTCAAGGTGAACTGCCGATGCATCTCAGGTCAAAGAACCAGACACACTACTGCAGCATCGAGTCAGTCATTGACGAGAAGGTAGACTCCCTAATGACTACTCGAGGTGGTCACGCTCAGTGCCCTCGTTCTCTAACGAGTACCTGTACTCTCGCTCTGGTGTCTCCACACCGTAGACTCAAGACTCATCTACTAAAGAGAAGCGATTGTACACCAACCTTCCGGATCAATCACCATCCTCGTGATGATCCTATGGTCGGGAGCATTTTATGAGTTAATAATGATTATTCATGTCTTAAATTTTCAACTCTTGAAAATATGAATTATCATTACCATTAACTCAAAGGATGTATCACAGACACTAAATACACATATGTGATAGAAAATAACCCATTTTATTGATTTTAGTCAAAATTATAATTTTGCCCCTAGAAGTGTATTACAAGTGTCAGCCAATTCTGGCTTCTAGGGCACATATATCTAACAATCTCCCACTTGTCCTAAAGCCAATTGGCTACAAGTCTAAGTCCCATCTTCTCAAGGTGGGCTTCGATCTTCTGCTGGCCCAACGGCTTTGTAAGTGGGTCTGCCACATTATCTGCGGAGTTGACTCTCTTGACCTCGACGTAACCCTTCTCGAGGTAATCGCGGATGAGGTGGTATCGCCGCTCAATGTGCTTGGATTTTTGGTGAGACCTTGGCTCCTTAGCAAGGGCTATGGTGCCATTGTTGTCGCAGTATAGAGGAATGGCATCTGATGGCATTACTCCAATTTCTGCAGCAAACTTCTTGTACCAGAATGCTTCCTTCGCAGCCTCTGATGCAGCGATATATTCTGCTTCCATGGTGGAATCTGCTATCACCGTTTGCTTGGAACTCTTCCAGCTGACAGCTCCACCATTGCACACAAACAGACTTCCAGATGTCGACTTTCGATCATCTATATCGGACATAAAATCCGAGTCTGTGTATCCCTGGACTTGGAGTTCTCCGTTACCAAAGACCAACATCATATCCTTAGTTCTTCTCAAGTACTTAAGGATACATTTCACAGAAGTCCAGTGTTCTTCACCTGGATTTGACTGATATCTGCTTGTGACACTCACAGCATGGGCTATATCAGGTCGTGTACATAGCATGGCATACATGAGGCTCCCTATTGCAGAAGCATAAGGGATCTTGCTCATGCGTTCTATTTCCTCAGGTGTGCTAGGGCACATCTTCTTGGAAAGATGAATACCATGTCTGAAGGGTATTAATCCCCTCTTAGAGTTTTCCATACTAAACCTCTTTAGTACTTCCTCTATGTACATCTTCTGTGAAAGTCCTAGCATCCTATTCGGTCTATCCCTATAGACCTTAATTCCTAGAATAAAGGATGCTTCACCTAGGTCTTTCATGGAGAATTCCTTGGACAACCACATCTTGACTGATGTCAACATGGGAATATCATTCCCAATAAGGAGGATGTCATCCACGTACAATACGAGGAAGACAACAGCGCTCCCACTGACCCTTTTTGAAAACACATGGTTCCTCTTCATTTTTGATGAAACCAAACTTTTTGATCACATCATTGAAATGAGTGTTCCAGCTCCGAGATGCTTGCTTAAGTCCATATATGGACCTTTGCAGCTTGCAAACCTTGTGATCAGTATCACTGGATGTGAAACCTAGCGGCTGTTCCATATAGATATCTTCCTCAAGATATCCATTTAAGAATGCCGTTTTCACGTCCATTTGCCATATTTCATAATCGAAATAGGCTGCAACGGCAAGCAATGTGCGGATGGATTTTAGCATAGCCACTGGGGAAAAGGTATCCTGATAGTCAATGCCTTCGCGTTGACTATAACCTTTTGCCACCTAGTCTAGCCTTGAATGTCTCCACATTCCCATCTGCACCAATCTTTCTCTTGAAGATCCATTTACACCCAATAGGTACTATACCTTCTGGTGGATCTACCAAGGTCCAGACTTGGTTTGAGTGCATCGAGTCAATTTCTGACTGCATTGCCTCTAGCCATTTCTCGGAGTCGATATCTGATATCGCCTCGTTGTAGGTTTTGGGATCATCACCATGAGCACCATTACCTACGAGGAACATTTTCTCTACATCCTCTGAAATAATACCTAAGTATCTTTCAGGGGGATGGAAAACTCTTTCCGATCTACGAGGTGGAGGAGGTAGTGTTCTTATTGGCTCAACCTGATTTGGTTCCAACTTGGTCCTTAGCTCGTTCTGCTTGTGAGACTTTCTCATCAAGCTTAATCTGCTTTCCAATGCCGCTATCTTGAATAAACTATTTTTCAAGAAAGATGGCATGTCGACTCACAATCACATTGTGGTCTTCTGGAATGTAGAAATAGTATCCTAATGACTCTTTAGGATATCCTATGAATCGAGCTCTAAAGGACCTAAACTCTAACTTGTCCGCTTGTTGTCTTTTGACATGAGCCGGACAACCCCAAATTCTGAGATGACTCAGACTTGGTTTCTTACCGTGCCATATCTCATACGGTGTGGTAGGAACGGTTTTAGAGGGAACCCTATTCAGTAGATAAGATTGAAGTTAACAATGAAGTGTCCCCAAAGAAAATCAGGGAGGTCTGTGAAGCTCATCATGGATCGAACCATATCCAATAGAGTCCGATTTCTCCGTTCTGAAACCCCGTTGAGTTGAGGTGTTCCTGGTGGAGTCCATTGAGAGACTATGCCATTTTCCTTGAGATAGTCTAGGAAATTCCCGGCTAAGGTATTCACCTCCTCGATCTGATCGAAGAACCTTAATGGGTTTTTCCAGTTTGTTTTTCTACTTCATGTCTGAATTCTTTGAACTTTTCAAAAGCTTCAGACTTGTGTCTCATAAGATACACATACCCATACCTAGACAGATCATCGGTAAAGGTAATGAAGTAGACAAAATTGCCTCTAGCCGGCACATCAAATGGGCCGCACACATCAGTATGTACTAGGGCAAGGAGATCTGTGGCCCTCTCCCCATGTCCAACAAAAGGGAGTTTAGTCATTTTGCCTTGAAGACAAGATTCACAAGTTGGATATGACTCAAAAGTCAATGGACTCAATAGCCCATTTTTCTCCAATTTGTTGATCCTATCTTCTGCTATATGACCTAATCTCAGGTGCCATAGATATCTATCGTTTGGACTATCCCTAGGTCGTTTGGCATTCACGTTTTGCTCGATAGTTAGAACAGGTACATCAATATGTAGCTGATAAAGACCATTAATAAGGAAACCATTTGCAATTTTATTTCTTTCATAAAGAATGTTACAATGGTCCTTAAAGAAGGTGATCACATAACCTTCTTGTGCTAAGCATGAAACAGAAATCAAATTCCTGCTAGCTGCAGGCACATAATAACAGTCTTTCAAAACTAAGTCTAAACCAGATGGTAATCGAAGAGGGTATGTTCCCACGGCTACTGCAGCAACTCTTGCTCCATTACCGATGCGTAGGATCATGTCTCCATCCCTCAGCCTCCTGCTATCCTCAAGACCCTGCATAGAAGTGCACAGATGAGCACTAGAACCAGAGTCAAGCACCCAACTGGATGCAGAAGAAACCGTAAGGTTAGACTCAATAACGAGCATACCTCCAGAAGGACCTTCCTTCTTGTTCTTCAGGGTGGCCAGGTAAGTAGGGCAGTTCCGCTTCCAATGGCCGTCGCTGTTGCAATGGAAACACTTTCCTTTGACATCGGCCTTTCTTCTTCGGCTCTGCCTTCTTCTTCTTTGATCCTTCCACCTTTTGCTTTTTCACAGACTTCTTTTTCTTTCCATAAGACTTTCTTTTGGAAGAAGTCCGTTCCATAGCAAGAACTGAGCCTTTAGAACCTTTCATAGAAAGCTCAGCGGTAACCAGCATATTCATTAATTCGGCCAAGGAATTTTGAAGTTTATGCATGTGGTAATTCATGATGAATTGCCCATATGCATCAGTCAAGGATTGCAGAATAATATCATTCTGCAGATCCAAGTCCAACTTCACACCGAGCTTCTCAAGCTCTTCCATGTCCTTGATCATTGTCAGACAGTGATCTTGGACTGACTGCCCATCACGCATCTTAGCCTTAAAAAGTCATTTTCGTGACTTGATATTTGGCTGCGCGACTCTGTTCACCAAACATCTCCTGCAGGTGAGCCAACATTTGGCGAGCAGTCCCGATATCTTCATGTTGGCGCTGGAGCTCATCAGACATCGAGCCCAACATGTAATATCTGGCCTTATTATCTTCGTCAATCCATTTTTCCAGAGACGCTCTCTGTTCAGTGGATGGACGGGCTGGTAAGGTGGGAGGGTCCTGGTCCAAAACATGGGTTAACTTCTCGAAACCCAAAATAATTTTGTAGTTCCTGAGCCAATCTTTATAATTGGGTCCAGTCAGTCTATGTGTGTCCAGGATACGTGCCAATGGGTTGGACGCAGACATTTTCCTGTAGAGAGTCAAAGATTCTAGTTAGATACTGTAATTTTGACTTGACCAATTTGTTTAGGGATTTTATTTTTAAACAAATTAGCTCCCACTATTTTCTCGGATCCCTACACTCCCTCTGTAGAGATGCGAAAATCTCCATGATTAATGATTTCTAGTGGGTGGTGCGGTCTCACCAACTGACTCATCACCTCACCTAACAGTTATTGGTGATGGGTTAGCCAATGAGTGAACAACTCTTGTTCAATGATTCTCTAATCATGGTGCACCCAAACTTGGTCTCTAATTCATGAATCTCACCGTATCCGAAATATTGATCCACTCCTTAGTTAAGTCAGACCCACCATTTGCATAGACTGGGTTCCTAATTGAGTCTCTCACCGTATCCAAAATATTGAGCCCAACTCATCCTCCAGCCCATAGCATCCAATGCCTAATAGACATGGTTGCATCTTTCCGGTGCAACTGAGCCACTGTATCCAGCCGAGAACAATCAACCCCGGGAAGGGCCCGCACATCTACAATGGTGGAAGACCTCAGACTTAATCTTTTCTTAGGGAGAATTGATTCAGGTCTCATTAAACTAGACTTGGCTTAGTCATAACAATTATGACTAACCTAGTGGCATGGGTTAGCTCGGATTATTGACCACCTCAGATCAGAACTGTGTCAACAGATATGGCCAGGTAAGTGAGACCGGTGGAAGGAATATGCCATTAACTCGTACAAGAACGCATTCAGGTCGAGTAGCTTCCAATTAAAAACCAGTCGGTCGTCTGTGCCAAACTTACCTTAGACACCAAATTGTTGAGTCAGAACCAATTGGGTTAGCCTACAATCCAGACTCTAACCTCTGAGCCTAATTAGGTCTTGCTTGATCGTGACTCGATCTTGACCCAGACTTAATCCTATTAGGCTGGTCAATTTAAGCATTGTTGATCCCATCTAACCAACTCTTGATTCGGTTTGATCAACCGCTTAGACCTAATTGAGCTACCCAAGCCCGAACCCAGTATTATGAATATGTCTTAGATCTGAAATTCTCAATTTTAGACCTAATTAATATTTCCATAAACTTAATTCTTAATTAAGTAGGGTTCATAAACAAAATATGCACAATAAATCCTAGGGTTTCAGGATCTAGGGTTTTGCAGAAAGTAAGTTTTGGGTTTCTGATTAAGGACGAACACGCAGCACCCCTACACATCATAAGAACACCCCATCGAATGGGAAGAGAGGGCCTTTAAACCCTTCTTCGTTCTTATGACCGGACGGCCAAGAGGAACGCCTTAATCAGGAACATTCAATACTACAAAACAGTTATAGATCTATATCATATATCTCATATACAAATTAGATCTAATCATGGCATATTTTGCATACATCTCATGTATCAAATCATGCATATTTTTAGATCTAAATTATCTCATAATAATCTAAAAAATTAGATTTAAATTGATCTAATCAAAATAAATTCTAATCTAGACAATTATGTAGAACTATTCTACAACTAGTCTAGACATGCATCAATCATATCTCATATGATATTTAAAATTAAATAATTTTTATTTGCTATTTTTTAGATGTTATTATAACACTTATAATATCAAAAAATAGTAAATAAAAGATCTAAAATATGATTTAATCAGATTAAATCAAAAACATGCAAGACTATTCTATAGAACTATTCTATTTCTAGAACTAGTCATGCATATCTTCTAATCTTAGATCCAAATCATTTAATTTTAATTTTTTTCTGATTTTCAGATCTGATCACATCTCATGTGACATCTAAAATCACTTATTTTTCTAATTAAAATAAATTTAAAATTCAGATCTAAATAATTTTAGAACCATGGCTCTGATACCAGTTGAAGGGAAAATCCTGATTTTCCGGATCCAGGTTCGTTCAGATCTGATCAGATCAAGAGATATATTTCAAAAATTTTTCTCTTGATCTCAATCAGATCTTGATATATTTTAGATCTGATTCTTATTATTTTAATAAAATAAAATAAAAAAGATAAATTAAATCAAATTTAATTTACCTGATTTGGGTAATCCTATTACCCTGTTGATGATCCTGTTTGCAGCGGAAGGTTCTGGATCTTAGCTACGCAAGCGCCTGGCCTCTACCGATATCCACTCAGGTTGGATCTAGAGATCCTCTTCTTCTCTATCATGCCTCGAAAAATTCAGATCTGGATCTGATCTGGAGGATCTTCAAAACTCTTTTGAAGATCAGCAGTCGTCCTTTGCAGTAGAGCAGCCTTCTTACATTTGATCGCCTTTCTTAGATCTGAATCGCACCAACCAAGGTCCAAAACTCCTTTTGGACATGGAGAGCAAGGGGAGAAGGTGGTTTGGCATGGGGGAGAGGCAGCCTTGGGGCGTGGAGAAACTATGATCTCATCATATCACTTTATTCTGAGTTGGGTATAGGGTCTTATTTATAGACTAGCTGTGATCCAACTCCTCTTCTTCCCAACCAATCACAACCCTTTGTGAAATCAGATCTAAATCTGATTGGTGGAATAGAGTCCCCTGGATTCCTCCTTAGAGGGTGCCTAAGACCAGTCAAAGTTGGTTCTTAGAAGAACTCTAATTGGAATCCAAAAAGGAGATGGAGTCCTTGTCCAACAAGGACTCCTAGGCGCCTCCAACTTGGGCTCACGCCACCCTAGGGTGGCGTGCGCCCTTCTCCTTGCCAGGTTCTGGCAGGGGGACAGGCCCCCACCAGCTCTCCAATAGGTGCATGACATGTGGTCAAAAGTCAAAGTGTCAATGGTCAACGTTTGACCAGTCAAAGGTAGACTTTTGACCAAAGTCAAAGAACAAGAAATGGCAGGTGACCAAAAATGGCAGGTAATGTCTTACAAATAAGACAACCTTTTCTGACTTGGACAACCTCCAGTCAGACCATATGAAGGCCTCTGATTGAGCACAAACTCCTTTGGCTCAGTCAGGACAACTTATTTATGATAGTAAAAGAAGAACGTTAGGTTCAATCGAGTGCTAGCACGATTTTCTTGAACCTAATTGAATCTCATTCAGATCAATTGAACTAGATCAGTTCAATTGATGATCACCAGATTCAAACCCTTGTTTGTGTGACCCAGTTAGGTTCAGTTCTGTATGGTAATGGGATATGTCATGATCTCTATCATCGACATCATCGAAACTCCTTTCGATGGATCAGAACTCTTCTGATTCGAACAGCTAGAATGATCGATCATCTAAATCATTCTAATTGCTCCCAAAATCCACCAGTGACACCTAGCAGTATATGGTGGCAACCCATCAGAGCTGAATGCGAACCTCTTGGTGCAGCTACCTGTGTGATTAAGTTCTTCTATCTTGAGCCCCGATCAGATTAGGGTTAAGGTGAACTCGTCAAACCCTAGTCTCTGTCATATGATGTAATCATTCGATTCGAGTCCAATGTGAAAATCTAAATAGAAACTCTTTCTATTATTTCACTCTGCCATGGCCATGGGCTTCTGGACTTGATTCTCATGATCATCATAGGGCTGCTCCTCTACCACCGAGGTAGATAGATTCCATCTTGATGCAATCCAGTTCCTACAATGAACATGTCTATAGCCAACATACACCTCAGGGTTCCATATGGCTAGGAGACCGAGTAATGGTGTAGTCAAACTATAACACCCTCAAGGTGAACTGCCGATGCATCTCAGGTCAAAGAACCAGACACACTACTGCAGCATCGAGTCAGTCATTGACGAGAAGGTAGACTCCCTAATGACTACTCGAGGTGGTCACGCTCAGTGCCCTCGTTCTCTAACGAGTACCTGTACTCTTGCTCCGGTGTCTCCACACCGTAGACTTAAGACTCATCTACTAAAAAGATGCGATTGTACACCAATCTTCCAGATCAATCACCATCCTCGTGATGATCCTATGGTCGGAAGCAATTTATGAGTTAACAATGATTATTCATTTCTTAAATTTTCAACTCTTAAAAATATGAATTATCATTACCATTAACTCAAAGAATGTATCACAGATACTAAATACACATATGTGATAGAAAATAACCATTTATTGCTTTTAGTCAAAATTACAATTTTGCCCCTAGAAGTATATTACAAGTGTCAGCCAATTCTGACTTCTAGGGCACATATATCTAACAAATCCATCATGTAAGAAGGCCATTGATTGAGAGGAATGCTGATGATTCAAGAGTCAGACCAAACATTAATTGAATAGCCATTTCTAATAAGCCAAATAAAATGATGCTGAATTATTTTTTTTTTTTGAAGGCATATTTTCTTCCAAATGGGAGAGCAAGTTTTTGATATTTTGTAATGGTAGGATGTAATTTTCTTGGTAGATAAAGCCATGGGTTTTTCCATACCCCATCCATGATCAAGAGGAGATGGTAAGAGAAAAGCATACCGGGCATGGGCTTCTGTAGTACTCTTGGTGACCCATACCAATCACCACGCATAGCCATCACCTTTCAGTTTACGGATCTTATTTTACTATTTTATTATTCCTTAAAATAAACCACACGTTAACAGCACAGCACGCTTTCATGCTCAGCTGCATATTATTATCAAAAATATATATTTTTTCTTTTTTTATAAAAGAACTGGTCTTCTTTTTTGTTGTCTACGTGAGATGAACAATTTTCTCGGATGTTAGGATTTAAATAACGCTTGACTTGTTCCAACCAATGAAAGTGCAGTCAGTTTTTACCCAATATATATATATATATGAAAATACTGTTTATACTCAACCATGCCATAGACGCATTATTTATCATGGATAAATAGTCCATGTGCATTTGACCAAGATCTAATTACCAGCCTCTCTCCACCAACCCCCCCCCCCCACCTAATTAGTCCATGGGGTTTAAAAAACCCACTAACTAATGATGATGGGATTGGTAAAAAGATTTTAAAAATATTAGAGAAGACCATGTTTCAAATTCAAAACTTTCATCGCATGCGGTAAAGTTTTTACATAATTTTAGGGCAGTTTATAATATTTTAGGAGTCGGTCATGCCAGGAAGTGGTTGCTTCACATGAAAAACTCAACCTGTAGGGTACTAAGAGATTGGTGCGACTTTTTTCACAAAAATTGTTGCTAACTCCAAAAATTTCCCACGTAAAATAAATAGGTTCAAGGAATGCCAAGCAACTTATGCAAGCAAAAATGAAATCGGCGCAATGGTCTATCTATTAGTGCGCCTAAAGACAAGTTCTATCTTTCCCTGAGCAACGCGAGGTGAACATAAAGGTGCAATGGGTATCTATATGAAACATCTATGGTAGCGCATGTTATGTGGCCATCCTAAGTGGGTGCTGCATTATTGAAAGTGATTCCAGATATTTTTCTTAGGAGATACATTTCCCTTTCATCTTTTGTTCTTTTCACGATGGTTAAGTCAACCTTTCACCATGATTAGCGAATTAATTGATTTTTATTGATCTATTGTTGAGATTAACTTGTTAGGATATTAGGAAAACTTCTTTATAAATTTATCATATTTATCTTACCTTTTGTGTGATTCTCAAATTTTTCTTTTCATGCTTGTCCAAAGGACATTACCATACTACTTCACAATTCCTTGTGGCTATCTTCTAAATATGGATGCCTTGATCCACCAAAAAAAAATATATGTATATGGATGCCTCGAGAATATGGCACTAATACACACTTTAGATTGGGCTTAGCTAGATGATGGCACTACCCAAGTTTGGAGGTTTTGGTTTCAAATTTCTACTACTTGCGACTAATGACCATCAAAACAATGGAGCTAAATTAGATTTATCGAGTGCTTGGGGATTGCACCGGACCCCGCAGCTCGCGACGACCTACGCGACCCAAAAGCAAGAAATAAAAGGCATACACAGTGACGTTAAAGAAGCCATTCCCACATAATTAAGCATTATCCTCACGTCTTCTCTAAAATTTAGGAAAGATTGGGTTTCATATATTTCTCTGGTTTGGATCGTTGAGCCTCATGGATTTCTCTTACGTTTGAGGTGTAACGAGTAGCGTGCAATACAAATTTTTCACGGAAAATTAAAACTATCCATTATTATTTTGGATCATTGGATGAATGAATCATTTTTAAGGATGACAATGGATAGAATTTAGATCGGATATTATATTACTTATTTTTAAATCTAAAATTAATATTGTATATCTAAATCCTACTCGATATCCGATCGGATAAGAAAAGAGATATCCATCTCCATATCCAATAGATTCGGAGATATCTACGGATAATTTATTTTTCCATATCCAATCCATACCCAAAAAAATAATCAAAATAATTTTAAAATAAAAATAGAATGACATTATTTTTAAATAAAACAAGACTACCTCTACTAGAACTTATTCAAAAAGATAAAGAATTTAAAATTATAATATTTTTAAGATATAAAAATATTAATTATCTTATTTTATAATAAAAAATTAAGTAAAAAAGAAGCTCGAGATACTAAAAAATAATGAAAATAAAAATATATATATAAATATAATTTAATAATTGATAAAATTAATATAATTATCATATTAACTATAAATTGAATATATATGTTAAAGTGGTAATGTAAATACCTCAGATCATTCGATCAATATTCGAAATGCCTTGACTCAATAGGCACTTGTCAACGTTTTGAGGGTAAAGAAGTTACCATAATGCCCTCCAAACCGATAGTGGATCCCCGGAAGGAGATCTAAATCATTTTATCCGAAAACAGCTCGGATAGCATTTGTAACTTATAGATCACCTTGAATAGGCAGTTTATCTACATTCTTATCAGCTTATCTCGCAGCTTAACGGCAATATAGCTGTGATCCAGCCATGAGCAAGCTGTTTCTCACTCGATCTCGACTATCAGAAGCAGATAAGGCATCCAAATTCTACCGATAACGACCTTCCTATTCGAGAAAAGCGCCCTTGATCTCGTTGCGATGATATCAGCGGTCCAAGATTTATGAAACAGTGTAATGGCCACATGAAGCTTTCTTACAAATATCCCAAACCCTGAGGATCCAGGTAAGCAAGAAATTTCTATCAGAGAACCCATTGTTACTTGATTATTTTCTACTGACTTGAGTGTCAGAGGATCCTTGCTGGAGTCAAATCCTCTAGCTCGAACTTTATTTTGTAGGTCATTCCAGCATCTTCTGAGAGAAGCTGACCGCTCTACTTTCGAAGCGAACTATTTTCAGCAACAATAGATAGAAGAAGGGATGATCTCTGGAAAATGGGACCTAAAAAGGCCTTATCGCAACTCAACAACGTCGCAGAAGCTGCTACCTCTCAACAGGTGGAGTTTCGGGCTAAGGAACATTCTCAACCTTCGATGGTGGATGCTTCTCCATCGGTCCAATCGGTCTATGTTACAATGGACCAGTTTAATCTGCTCCTCCAATAGGTCCATACCCTG
Organism: Cocos nucifera; assembly: GCA_006176705.1. Classification (NCBI taxonomy): domain Eukaryota; kingdom Viridiplantae; phylum Streptophyta; class Magnoliopsida; order Arecales; family Arecaceae; genus Cocos; species Cocos nucifera. Next base: position 1,833,309 of record QRFJ01000114.1, read on the forward strand.
ATGGTCGCCATCCAGGCGGTCCAAACTGCATTCATGTCTCTTTCAGTGGTGCTGTAGCCGAGCCAGCTACCCCTGCACCTTCCCTTATGGTACAACCAATACATCCTTCGGTGGTTCCATCCGCGCCCCCAGCCATAGCGCCGCTTCAACCATCGATTTTCCATCTGCAGCAGCAAGTCGAACCTTCTTGGGCACCTCTACAAAGTCCCAAGAAGAGGCAGACTCATCGGCAATCTCCTAGCCCACAATCCAGGCATGATTCGACTCCCGACCGCCACTCTTTTTAGCAATCCAAGGCCTACACCACCTAAAATTTAATCATTGAAAGGAAGCTTCAAAAATTCGATAAGAAACTTGAAGTTCTAAATAAAGTATCTTCTTCTCGACCCTTTGATGGGCTCAGCAGCAAGCCTCCCTTCGATGAGAAGATTTTAAAAGAGTTACCATCATCAAACTTTAAACTACCTCAGATCGAGACTTACGACAGGACCTCTGACCCCGTCGACCATTTTGAAATCTTCAAGGCAACGTTAATCTTCCAGGGAGCATCAGATTCCATTCTCTATTGGGCGTTCCCTGCCACTCTCAAAGGAGCGGCTCAGCAATGGTACTCCAGTATGAAACCGAGCTCGATCCATTTATTTGAAGAGCTGAGCCGATCCTTGACTGTGTACTTTATTAGCAGCTACAAGCAATAGAAGCGGTCTAACGACTTGAACACCATCCATCAAAAGGGTGGAGAGTCAATCCGTGATTATGTGAGCCATTTTAATGCGGTGACCTTCGAAGTCCGCAACTTAGATTAGTCGATCGCATGACCATCTTTTTGGATGGATTGCAGAAGAACGACCAAAAGAGGTCGTTAATAAAATTTTTTCCTCAAGATTACACTGGTATACTGGAGCGGGTAAGAAAGTATACCAACATCAAAAAAGCCTTTGCTGAGAACACCTCCGTTGATGCCGCCTCGGTAGGGTCGAATAAGAATCACCACCAATCGACGAGGGAGGCTTATCGACAGCGCTCTTGTTCTCTGCCTAGGAAGCAAAAGGGTGGAGGTTCTTTCCGAAACCACCAATCTCCAAGCCCCTAAATGAGAGATCGACAACGGTCTTCGTCGAGGCATTTCCATAATTATATGGCTTTGAATACTATCCGGAGAGAAGTCTTGATGAAGATCCATGACCAGCTCTCCCAGCCTCTGAAGATGTGAATGAATCTGGAGCGCCGTGATCCAATGAGGTTCTATTTCTATCATTGAGACCATGGTCACGATATGGAAAACTGCCGCCTCCTCCGCGATGCCATCAGGCAACTCATTCGGGAGGGAAGATTGGAATGCTTTGTCTGGGGAAGAACTCCTCCATGCACATGATAACCTCCTCCAAGGGCTCGATAATCACCTCATCTACCTCAGCATCCAATGTCAATGCCTGCGCAGGAAGCAAGAGAGCTACCAGTAGCTGATGAGTGACCTCTCCATGGTGAGATCCATATAATCACTGGGGGGTCATCCGAAGCGGTGGGGGCGAAAATGCCAAGGCATGAGGACAGGCTCGAAGAAGCAATTACTTTCATTGAGCAAGATGTGGAGGGTGTACACTAACCACATAATGATACAGTGGTTGTTTTTCTAAATATTTTTGATTATGATGTACATCGTGTACTTATTAATAATAGAAGCTTAGTTGATATTTTGTACTTTCCTACTACTTTCCTCATAGGATTCTCTCCTGATCGATTAAGTAAATCCAATACATCGATCCACGGATTCTCCGAAAGCTTCCTAACTTTGGAAGGAATGATTAAGCTGCCTCTCACAATGGGCACTCTGCCTCAGTGAATAACAATACAGATGGATTTCCTCGTTGTGAAACTTCCTTCAACTTACAATGTCATCTTCGAAAGATTAAGTTTATGGAAGCTCAGAGCTATTGTATCCAGTTACCATCTAACGGTCAAGTTTTCAATAATTCATGGAGTAGGAAAGATTTGAGGCAACCAGACCATGGCAAGACAATGTTTCACCGCTAATCTTCAAACAGAAGACCAAGCAAAACTCTAGCCTGAACTCCTAATAGGGTTGGACGCTCGAGGTGATTTGACGAAAAATTGAGTCCAACCATCCGATGAGCTCCAAGAGATCCCGTTGAGGAAGGAGAATTCTCATCAAACCATAAAGATCAATTTCTGCCTCGATCAGGTAACAAAAAATTAGTTGATCTCTCTTTTACAAGCCAATACAGACCTTTTCACCTGGTCAATCATAGACATGCTTGAAATCGATCCAGAGGTGATGGCCCACCATTTGAGGGTGGAACCTACTTGCCATCTAATTAAGCAAAAGAAGCGAAGCTTTGCCCCAGAGTGCTAGAAAGTCATTGCCGAGGAGTTGGACAAATTGATCAAGGCCGACTTCATCAAAGAGGTGATGTACCTAAAATGGTTGGCGAATGTCATCCTAGTGAAGAAGGCGAATGAAAAATGATGCACGTGTATCGACTTCATCGACTTGAACGAAGCCTGTCCAAAGGATAGCTACCTACTACCTCGGATTGACCAACTAATCGATGCTACTTCAGGACATGAGCTCCTCAACTTCATGGATGTCTTTTTTGGTTATAATCAAATCCAGATGGCCCCTGAAGATAAGAAGAAAACAGCCTTCATAACTAATTAAGGACTTTTTTGCTACAAGATGATGCCTTTTGGACTAAGAAATGCAGAAGCTACATACCAAAGGCTGATCAATAAAATCTTCAAATATCAAATTGATAAAAATATGGAGGCATACATTGACAATATGCTGGTTAAAAGCTGGACGATGCCTGACCATGTTGAAGACCTCTGAGAAATCTTTGACACGCTTCGCCAATATCAGATGAAATTAAATCCTATGAAGTGTGTCTTTGGAGTGACTACTGATAAGTAGTAAAAATATACTAATAAAAGTATTAAATTATAAAATAAATTAAAATATTTTATTAAAAATTGATACTTTTATTAATCTTATGCAGGAAAGAAGGCTACCAATGTGAAGATCTCATTTTTCTGATTCAGATGAAATAAATTTCAGACAAAACGGACTTCAAACGAGCCCAGAATCGAATTTCAAAAAAAAAAAAAAAAAAAAAAAAAAAAAAAGAGAAAAAGGAAAAAATAGAGAAAATCAGTGAGAGAAAGAAAAACAGGGAAGAAAGGAGAATCAGAGAGAAAACAGAGAGAGACGGGAAGAAGGAAAAGAAAGAAAGAGAGAGAGGAAGAAAGAGAGAGGAGATATCAAGGAGCCTCTTCTTCTTCACCAAGTTCTCCGCATCAAGAGCAACAGATAATCAATTTCAGCAATCAAACAGTCTAATTTCTTCATGCTTTTTATTTTATTTACTGTTTTTAAATTTGTTATCATGAACTAAATTTTATTTTACTAAGGCTAAGGTGTAGCCACTCTTTTGATGCAATATTCAGTATAATTTATTTTTAAATTTTATTCATGAGGAGTATATAAATCTGATCTTAATGCTTTTAGATTACTGGCCATCTTCTAATTGATCTGATGAACATAGATGTTACGGACCAAGTACATCTATGTTAATGCTTCTTGATTATATACCTTGTATTATGAATCAAATTAGAATTCATATGCATGCGGGAATTTTAGTGCGCTTTGGACGCAGCGTATTTTAATTAGAGGGTTTCACAAAACCTAATGCATTAATATTTATTTAAATTATACTTGGATCAAAGGGTAATTAATAAATATTAATAGATTTGCTATGCCTGGACCAAAGGGTAGTGAATAAATTAGGAGACTCCACCGTCACATGAAATAAAATTAATCTAAAAACCTGAATATCATATTGATTGAGTTGGTGAACCGATTGCCTTAGTAATCCATTGCTCTTGAATTTAAAACCTCAATAATTTACACTCTCTCTATTTAATAAAAAAAAAATTTAATTATTTTAATTATTTTTTTTAATTTTTTTTATTCTCATAAATCGATCTTCTAAATAAAGCATAGGAAAGAGCTTTTCAGTACTTGTTTTCCAATCCTCTAGGGACGATACTCTACTCATTCACTTTATTACTTGATCGACTGGTGCACTTGCCATAGCTATAAATTAGCACGCATCAAGTTTTTGGCGCCATTGCCGGGGATTGAGTTTAAAACAATATTGAAATTTTGATCCTAGCTTTACTTTAGAAATTTATTTTTAATTTTATTATTTTAAAAAAAAAAAAAAAAAATTTATTGTTCATTGCATGACACGTACTGGACATAGTAACTTACTACCTTTAGATCCAAAAATTGAAAGAACTATTAGAAGATTACAGCAAGAGAGAAACATGGCAGCTGAAGATCCTAACGACATCAATCTAGGATTGGATATGGCGACTGAAGGACAGCATGAAGCTATTCGACCAGTATATCGATCATTAAATGATTATATTACACCATCTGTAGCCGATGCAGCTTCGAGCATCAGGAGACCGCCTGTACGAGCAAACAACTTCGAAATAAAATCGGCGATGATCCAGATGATTCAATCAACTGTCCAATTCAGTGGACACGTGCATGATGATCCGAATGCCCATATTTCTAATTTTCTTGAACTTTGCGATACTTTTAAAATTAATGGGGTGTCGGATGATGCTATTAGATTAAGGTTATTTCCTTTCTCTTTACGGGATAAAGCTAAAAATTGGCTTCATTCTCTTCCGGCAGGTTCTATCACAACTTGGGATGTCCTAGCCCAAAAATTTTTAGCCAAGTACTTTCCACCTTCCAAGACTGCTAAGATGCGCAACGATATCACTTTCTTTATGCAGATGGACATGGAGACACTATATGAGGCTTGGGAACGTTTCAAGGAATTATTGAGGAGATGTCCACATCATCAACTACCCGTATGGCTTCAGGTACAAACTTTCTATAATGGTTTATCTCCTACTAATCGTTCTATGATTGATGCAGCAGCAGGAGGAACCATTAACCGAAAAATAGAGGAAGAAGCCTTCGATCTGATCGATGAGATGGCATCAAATAGCTATCAATGGCAGACAGAGCGCATGATGCCAAAAAGACTAGCAGCTGTGCAGGGAGTAGATTGCGTGCCAACCTTACTAGCTGAAATTGCAGCCCTTAGAGCCGAAGTCAACAACTTAAAGGGAACAGCTATGCATGTTCAGAGCATTACTTGTGACCTGTGTGGAGGAGGACATGATACGAATAATTGCCAGACAGGTAATCCTTTTGCTAAAACAACTGAAACAGCTAATTATATTGGTAATTTTTTCAGGCCGCAACAAAACAATCCCTACTCCAACACATACAATCAAGGGTGGAGACAGCATCCAAATTTCTCATGGAGCAATCAAAATGCAGCACAACAACCACCCCCGGGATTCCAAGTACCTGAAAAGAAGTCTAACATGGAAGAGCTAATGGTCAAATTCATACAAAACCAAGAAGCAACTTTAAAAAATTTGGAAGTCAAACTTAGGCAGGACCAAACAGCAGCAATTCGAAACTTGGAGATGCAAATAGGTCAAATGGCTAAGATAATCTCCGAGAGACCTCAAGGATCCTTGCCAAGCAATACGGAGACAAATCCAAGGGAGCAAGTCAATGCTATCACCCTAAGAAGTGGTACAAAGCTGGAGGAGCCACATCAGAAGAATGAGACTGAAGAGCCAACTACAAATAAGGAACCATCAACTCAAACTCGTCAGTCACCAAAACAACCAGCAGATGGATGGTCTCCAGGTATACGATTTGCTGATCCAAATGTGAAGCCCTACGTGCCGCCACTGCCATTCCCAGAAAGACAAATACAGCATCCAGATAAGGAATTTTCTAACTTTTTCAAAATTTTAAAGAATTTACATATTAATATTCCTTTTGTAGATGCTATTACTCAAATGCCCAGGTATGCCAAGTTTCTCAAAGAAATCTTAACAAATAAGAAAAAGCTGAAGGAGCATGAGAGAATAAATTTGAATGAAGAATGCTCAGCAATACTTCAAAATAAATTACCACAGAAGCTAAAAGATCCAGGGAGTTTTACTATCCCTTGCATTATTGGTGATTGTAGTTTTGATAAAGTTTTATGTGATTTAGGAGCAAGTATTAATCTCATGCCTTTTTCTATTTTCAGAAAGCTGGGTCTAGGAGAACCAAAGCCTACCACTATTACTCTTCAATTAGCCGACAGATCCATTAAATATCCAAGAGGTATAGTGGAGGATGTCTTGGTAAAGGTAAACAAGTTTATTTTTCCCTGTTGATTTTATTGTTCTTGATATGGAAGAAGATTATGATGTACCCCTTATTTTAGGGAGACCCTTTTTAGCTACTGGAGGAGCTTTAATAGATGTTCAACAAGGAAAATTAATTCTTAGAGTCCAAGATGAACAAGTTACTTTTAATGTTTTCAAAGATACTAAACATCCTGATGATAATCAAACTTGTTTTCTAATTGATATTATTGACAATCCATTATATGAGAATTCTGTAGAAAATAGGTTTGAGACTATAAAAGCGAGCAATGTCAAATTGAAAGAGGACTTCGATCAAACATGAAAGTATTCCAATTGAAGTGGCACCAGATTGATCCACTTTAGAACTCAAAGAAAGTCAAGCTGAAGACTATAAATCAGAACTACTAGATAGGTTGTTTCTTTTCTTTTTAGTTTTGATCATTTTTTTTCTTTTATTTTTTAGTAATTTGTTGTTGCTCTTTTACTGCTCTGGTGTGTATTTTCAATTTTGCAGAAAAATCAATGAGAACTCAAGCAAAATTTCAAAGCTCCAAAGAATCAGACTGAACCAAATCAGGTGTATTCCTTTCCTATCCTTTATTACATCCTTTATTTTTCTTTCTCCTTTAAGACATAATATAAAAATAATAAATAAAAAAAAAAAAAAAAATCATGTGTCAAGAAGAAAATCTTGAGCAAGATAAACTGGATAAGTGATAAAAGATAGAATTATTTGCTAATGAATGTAATGAGTTAAAGAAGTAGATTAGTTGGTCAACTTTTAGCAGCCTACTTAGGTCATTAAAAGATTATTAGCACTTTTAATTGCACATGCACACTAACAAGGCAAAGTAGGTATTGATTATAAGGCCAACTGAGGATTCAATTATCACTGAAAATTGGTAATTAATATACATTCTAATCAAAGAAACTTGAATTTAAGGAAAGAGCTACCTGCCTATAAATAAAGTGCAAAAGATAGAGTATATGTGGATTGCCCAAAGCCTAGTAACTGGGTCTCTGCACCTAGGTCAAGTGTGGAAAATTCACGTAAAAAACGGTGAAGGGAAGGCCAGGATGCTCAGCAAAAAAAAAAAAAAAAAAAAAAAAAAAAAGGCAGTGTGAAAGCTACCTTAATTCATGAGTATAAAATTGAGAATGTATAGAAAATTGACCAAAATAGGTGATAAGAGAGGATACTTTTGTTCTTTTAATTTAATACTGAAATGCTAAAGTTAGTCATCACGAACATAAGTGCTATAGATCTTTGATGTACTCTAAGAAAGTTTTTAATTGTATTGACTGAAAAATTTGCTTCTGAAGCTCAATGCTTAGTTAGCAAGTATTTTCTAAACTTTTTGATCTTTAATCCTAGATTTTATCTTTGTGATGGATAATCTTATTAAAATATGGTATTAAATAAAACATTGCTAAGGGACTAGCAATGACTAAGTTGGGGGGTGTGATAAGTGGTAAAAATATACTAATAAAAGTATTAAATTATAAAATAAATTAATCTATTTTATTAGAAATTGATACTTTTATTAATCTTATGTAGGAAAGAAGGCTACCAATGTGAAGATCTCATTTTTCTGATTCAGATGAAATAAATTTCAGGCAAAACGGACTTCAAACGAGCCCAGAATCGAATTTCAAAAAAAAAAAAAAAAAAAAGAGAAAAAGGGAAAAATAGAGAAAATCAGTGAGAGAAAGAAAAACAGGGAAGAAAGGAGAATCAGAGAGAAAACAGAGAGAGACGGGAAGAAGGAAAAGAAAGAAAGAGAGAGAGGAAGAAAGAGAGAGGAGATATCAAGGAGCCTCTTCTTCTTCACCAAGTTCTCCGCATCAAGAGCAACAGATAATCAATTTCAGCAATCAAACAGTCTAATTTCTTCATGCTTTTTATTTTATTTACTATTTTTAAATTTATTATCATGAACTAAATTTTATTTTACTAAGGCTAAGGTGTAGCCACTCTTTTGATGCAATATTCAGTATAATTTATTTTTAAATTTTATTCATGAGGAGTATATAAATCTGATCTTAATGCTTTTAGATTACTGGCCATCTTCTAATTGATCTAATGAACATAGATGTTACGGACCAAGTACATCTATGTTAATGCTTCTTGATTATATACCTTGTATTATGAATCAAATTAGAATTCATATGCATGCGGGAATTTTAGTGCGCTTTGGACGCAGCGTATTTTAATTAGAGGGTTTCACAAAACCTAATGCATTAATATTTATTTAAATTACACTTGGATCAAAGGGTAATTAATAAATATTAATAGATTTGCTATGCCTGGACCAAAGGATAGTGAATAAATTAGGAGACTCCACCGTCACATGAAATAAAATTAATCTAAAAACCTGAATATCATATTGATTGAGTTGGTGAACCGATTGCCTTAGTAATCCATTGCTCTTGAATTTAAAACCTCAATAATTTACACTCTCTCTATTTAATAAAAAAAAAAATTTAATTATTTTAATTATTTTTTTTTAATTTTTTTTTATTCTCATAAATCGATCTTCTAAATAAAGCATAGGAAAGAGCTTTTCAGTACTTATTTTCCAATCCTCTAGGGACGATACTCTACTCATTCACTTTATTACTTGATCGACTGGTGCACTTGCCATAGCTATAAATTAGCACGCATCAAGTTTTTACTGAAAAATTTCTTGGCTTTATGATCTCCCATAGAGGCATCGAGGTGAATCATGAGAAGATCAAGACAATTTTGAAAATGTCACCACCAAAAATAGTTAAAGAGGTACAATATTTGACTGATAAAATTATCTCTCTCAATCATTTTATTTCCAGATCGGCTGAGAGATGTCTTTCATTTTTTTAGACCCTCAAGCAGCCAATAAATTTTCAATGGATCCCAGAGTGCCAAAGTGCTTTCGAAGAACTAAAGAAATACCTCAGTTTTCCACCTCTGCTCACTAAGCTACTATCGGACAAAGAGCTGCTTTTCTATCTGGCCGTTTCATCGATGGCAATCAGTACAGTCCTTGTCCGAGAAGAAGGATGGCTTCAAAAGCCTATATATTATATCAGTAAAATTCTTCATGATGTAGAAACCAGATATGCCAAGATGGAGAAATTAATCTTTGTACTAGTCATTGCTGCAAAAAAGTTTCAATCCTATTTCCAGGCCCATACCATGGTGTTGCTCATGGATCAGCTATTGAGGATGGTCCTACACCGGCCAGACACTTTAGGCCGGATCGCAAAATGGGCACTGGAGCTCTCAGAACTAGATATATGCTATCTGTTGAGGTCTTTCTATCAAAGCTCAGATTCTAGCTGACTTCATCCTTGAATGCACTGTGCCATATGCGGAAGCCCCAGAAAGAAGTTCAAAAGATAGAGCAGAAGACCCCACAAGTTCAAAAACTTACAAAAGCTTAGGATCAGATCTAGAAGAAACATGGATCCTACATGTTGATGGCTCAGCAAACTCATCAGGATCAGGAGTCGGGTTTATTCTATCTAGTCTGGAAGGAGATGTGGTGGCATACATTTTGCGCTTCAAATTTTCAACCATCAATAACGAAGCGGACTACGAAGCCTTAATTATCGGATTAAAGATTGCTCAAGAAATTGGGGCTTGATACCTGAAGGTATTCAGCAATTCTCAACTGATGGTTAGGCAAATTAAAGAAGAATACAAGGCTCGAGAAGAAAATATGAAAAAGTACCTTCATAAGATAAAAGATTTGATCTCATCCTTAAGATATTTTAATATTCAATAGGTTCCTAGGATACAAAATGCCAGAGCTGATGCTTTATCCAAGCTGGCATCCTTACCGTTCGTCGATCTGAGCAAAGATACCTACTTTGAGATCCTGAGAGCTTCGAGCTTAGAGGAGTCCATCATTATGAAGAAAAATCCTGATTTTCTAGACCAGGTTCATTCAGATCTAATCGGATCAAGAGATATATTTTAAAAAAAATTTTTTTAATTCGAATTAGATCTAAAATATTTCAGATCTTATTTTTATTATTCTAATAATAAAAATAAAATTTAGATAAATTAAATTAAATTTAATTTACCTTGATGTGGGATAATCCTATTATCCGTTGATGATCCTGTAAGCAGCGGAAGGTTCTGAATCTAGCCATGCAAGTGCCTGACCTCTACCGATATTCACTCGAGCTGAATTTGGAGATCCTTTTTTTCTCTATCACATCTCCAAAAATTAGATCTGAATCTGATTTGGAGGATCTTCAAAACAACTTTCAAAGATCAGCAGTTATCCTTTGCAGTAGTGCAGCCTTCTAGCTTTCTATCGTCTTTCTCTCATCTGAATTGCACCAACTTGGATCCCAAACTACTTTGGGTGTGGAGAGGAGAGGAAGAAGATGGTCTTGGCATGGAGGAGGAGAGAGGTAGCCTTAGGGTGTGGAGAATTGTATTGCTCTTTGAGTTGGGCGTAGGGTCTTATTTATAGACTATGCGTGATCCAACTCCTCTTCTTCCCAACCAATCATAACTCTTTGTAAAATCAGATCTAAATCTGATTGGTGGAAATAAAGTCCCTTGGATTCCTCCTTAGATGGAGCCTAAGACCAGTCAAACTTGGTTCTTAGGAGAAGTCTAATTAGAATCCAAAAAGGAGATGGAATCCCTATTCAACAGGGACTCCTGGGCGCCTCCTGCTTGGGCGCACGCCAAGGATGGCGTGCGCCCTCCTTGCTAGGTTTTGGTAGGGGGACAAACCCCCACCAACTCTCCAATAGGTGCATGACACGTGGACAGAAGTCAAAGTATCAATGATCAATATTTGATCAGTCAAAGGTCAATTTTTGACCAAAGTCAAAAGATGAGAAATGACAGATGACCAAAAATGGTAGGTATTATCTTACAAAATAAGACAACCCTTTTCTGATCTGGAGAGGCTCCAGTCAGACCAAGTGAAGGCCTTTGATCGAGCACAAACTCCTTTGACTCAGTCAGGATAACTATTTATGATAGTAAAAGAAAAATGTTAGGTTCAATCAAGTACTAGCATAATTTTCTTGAACCTAATTGAATCTCATTCAGATCAATTGAACTGGATTAGTTCAATTGATGATCACCAAATTCAAATCCTTATTTGTGTGATCCAGTTAGGTTTAGTTCTGTATGATAATGGGATATGTTATGATCTCTATCATTGGCATCATTGAAACTCCTTTCGATGGATCAAAATTCTTCTGATTCGAACAGCTAGAATGATCGACCATCTAAATTATTCTAATTGCTCCCAAAATCCACCTATGACATCTAGCAGTATATGGTGGCAACCCATCAAAGCTGAATGCGAACCTCTTGGTGCAGCTACCTGTGTGATTAAGTTCTTCTATCTTGAGCTCCGATCAGATTAGGGTTAAGGTGAACTCATCAAACCCTAGTTTCTATCATATGATGTAATCATTCGATTCAGGTCTGATGTGAAAGGCTAAATAGAAACTCTTTCTATTATTTCACTCTGACCATGGCCATGGGCTTCTGGACTTGATTCTCATGATCATCATAGGGCTGCTCCTCTACCACCGAGGTAGATAGATTCCATCTTGATGCAATCCAATTTCTACAATGAACATGCTATAGCCAACATACACCTTAGGATTTCGTATGGCTAGAAGACCGAGTTATGGTGTAGTCAAACTATAACACCCTCAAGGTGAACTGTCGATGCACCTCAGATCAAAGAATCAGACACACCACTACAGCATCGAGTCAGTCATTGACGAGAAGGTAGACTTCCTAATGACTACTCGAGGTGGTCACGCTCAGTGCCCTCATTCTCTAACGAGTATCTGTACTCTAGTTTCAATATCTCCACACCATAGACTCAAGATTCATCTACTAAAAAAAAATAATTGTACACCAACCTTCCAGATCAATCACCATCCTCGTGATGATCCTATGGTCGGAAGCATTTTATGAGTTAATAATGATTATTCATGTCTTAAATTTTCAACTCTTAAAAATATGAATTATCATTACCATTAACTCAAAGGATGTATCACAGACACTAAATACACATAGAAAATAATTTATTTTATTAATTATAGTTAAAATTATAATTTTACCTTTAGAAGTGTATTACAAGTGTCAGCTAATTTTGGCTTCTAGGGCACATATATCTAACAATTTTTCACTTATCCTAAAGCCAATTTGCTACAAGTCTAGGTCCCATCTTCTCAAGATGGACTTCGATCTTCTGCTGGCCCAACGACTTTGTAAGCGGGTCTGCCACATTATCTGTGGAGTCGACTCTCTTGACCTCGACGTAATCCTTCTCGAGGTAATCACGGATGAGGTGGTATCGCTGCTCAATGTACTTAGATTTTTAGTAAAACCTCGACTCCTTAGCAAGGGCTATGGCGCCATTGTTATCGCAGTATAAAGGAATGGCATCTGATGGCATTACTCCAATTTTTGTAGTAAACTTCTTATACCAGAATGCTTCCTTTGCAGCCTCTGATGCAGCGATATATTCTGCTTCCATGGTGGAATCTGCTATCACGATTTGCTTGAAACTTTTCAGCTGACAGCACCACCATTGCACACAAACAGACTCCTAGATGTCGACTTTCGATCATCTACATCGGACATGAAATCCGAGTCTGTGTATCCCTGGACTTGGAGTTCTCCATTACCAAAGACCAACATCATATCCTTAGTTCTTCTTAAGTACTTAAGGATACATTTCACAGAAGTTCAGTGTTCTTCACCTAGATTTGACTGATATCTGCTTGTGACACTCACAGCATGGGCTATATCAGGTCGTGTACATAGCATGGCATACATGAGGCTCCCTATTGCAGAAGCATAAGGGATCTTGCTCATGCATTCTATTTCCTCAGGTGTGCTAGGGCACATCTTCTTGGAAAGATGAATACCATGTCTGAAGGGTATTAATCCCCTCTTAGAGTTTTCCATACTAAACCTCTTTAGTACTTTCTCTATGTACATCTTCTGTGAAAGTCCTAGCATCCTATTCGGTCTATCCCTATAGACCTTAATTCCTAGAATAAAGGATGCTTCACCTAGGTCTTTCATGGAGAATTCCTTGGACAACCATATTTTGACTGTCGTCAACATGGGAATATCATTCCCAATAAGGAGGATGTCATCCACGTACAATACGAGGAAGACAACAGCGCTCCCACTGATCTTTTTGAAGACACATGGTTCCTCTTCATTTTTGATGAAACCAAATTTTTGATCACATCATTGAAATGAGTGTTCCAGCTCTCCGAGATGCTTGCTTAAGTCCATATATGGACCTTTGCAGCTTGCAAACCTTGTGATCAGTATCACTGGATGTGAAACCTAGCGGCTATTCCATATAGATATCTTCCTCAAGATATCCATTTAAGAATGCCATTTTCACATCCATTTGCCATATTTCATAATCGAAATAGGCTGCAATGGCAAGCAATGTGCGGATGGATTTTAGCATAGCCACTGGAGAAAAAGTATCCTGATAGTCAATGCCTTCGCATTGACTATAACCTTTTGCCACTAGTCTAGCCTTGAATGTCTCCACATTTTCATCTGCACCAATCTTTCTCTTGAAGATCCATTTACACCCAATAGGTACTATACCTTCTGGTGGATCTACCAAGGTCCAGACTTGGTTTGAGTGCATCGAGTCAATTTCTGACTGCATTGCCTCTAGCCATTTCTCGGAGTCGATATCTGATATCGCCTCGTTGTAGGTTTTGGGATCATCACCATGAGCACCATTACCTACGAGGAACATTTTCTACTTTCCTCTGAAATAATACCTAAGTATCTTTCAGGAGGACGAAAAACTCTTTTCGATCTACGAGGTGGAGGAGGTAGTGTTCTTATTGGCTCAAACTGATTTGGTTCCAATTGGTCCTTAGCTCGTTGTACTTATGAGACTTTCTCATCAAGCTTAATCTGCTTTTCAATGCCGCTATCTTGAATAAACTATTTTTCAAGAAAGATGGCATGTCGACTCACAATCACATTGTGGTCTTCTGGAATGTAGAAATAGTATCCTAATGACTCTTTAGGATATCCTATGAATCGAGCTCTGAAGGACCTAAACTCTAACTTGTCCGCTTGTTGTCTTTTGACATGAGCCGGACAATCCCAAATTCTGAGATGACTCAGACTTGGTTTCTTACCATGCCATATCTCATACGGTGTGGTAGGAATGGTTTTAGAGGAAACCCTATTCAGTAGATAAATTGAAGTTAACAATGAGTGTCCCAAAAAAAAATTAGGAAGGTCTGTGAAGCTCATCATGGATCGGACCATATCCAATAGAGTCCGATTTCTCCATTCTGAAATTCCATTGAGTTGAGGTGTTCCTGGTGGAGTCCATTGAGAGACTATGCCATTTTTCTTGAGATAGTCTAGGAAATTTTCGGCTAAGGTATTCACCTCCTCGATCTGATCGAAGAACCTTAATGGATTTTTCAGTTTATTTTTCTACTTCATGTCTGAATTCTTTGAACTTTTCAAAAGCTTCAGACTTGTGTCTCATAAGATACACATACCCATACCTAGACAGATCATCGGTAAAGATAATGAAGTAGACAAAATTGCCTCTAGCCGGCACATCAAATGGGCCGCACACATCAGTATGTACTAGGGCAAGGAGATCTGTGGCCCTTTCCCCATGTCCTACAAAAGGGAGTTTAGTCATTTTGCCTTGAAGACAAGATTCACAAGTTGGATATGACTCGAAAGTCAATGGACTCAATAGCCCATTTTTCTCCAATTTGTTGATCCTATCTTCTGCTATATGACCTAATCTCAGGTGCCATAGATACCTATCGTTTGGACTATCCCTAGGTCGTTTGGCATTCACGTTTTGCTCGATAGTTAGAACAGATACATCAATATGTAGCTGATAAAGATCGTTAATAAGAAAACCATTTGCAATTTTATTTCTTTCATAAAGAATGTTACAATGGTCCTTAAAGAAGGTAATCACATAGCCTTCTAGTGCTAAGCATGAAACAAAAATCAAATTCCTGCTAGCTGCAGGCACATAATAACAGTCTTTCAAAACTAAGTCTAAACCAGATGGTAATCGAAGAGGGTATGTTCTCACCACCACTGCAGCAACTCTTGCTCCATTACCGATGCGTAGGATCATGTCTCCATCCCTCAGCCTCCTGCTATCCTCAAGACCCTGCATGGAAAGTGCACAGATGAGCACTAGAACCAGAGTCAAGCACCCAACTGGATGCAGAAGAAACCATAAGGTTAGACTCAATAACGAGCATACCTCCAGAAGGACCTTCCTTCTTGTTCTTCAGGGTGGCCAGGTAAGTAGGGCAGTTCCGCTTTCAGTGGCCATCGCTGTTGCAATGGAAATACTTTTTTTTGACATCGGTCTTCTTCTTCTTTCCTCCTTCCACCTTCTGACTTTTCGCAGACTTCTTTTTCTTTTCAGAAGACTTTCTTTTGGAAGAAGTCCATTCCATAGCAAGAACTGAGCCTTTAGAACCTTTCATAGAAAGCTCAGCGGTGACCAGCATGTTCATTAATTCGGCCAAGAAATTTTGAAGTTTATGCATGTGGTAATTCATGATGAATTGCCCATATGCATCAGTCAAGGATTGCAGAATAATATCATTCTGCAGATCCAAGTCTAACTTCACACCGAGCTTCTCAAGCTCTTCCAAGTCCTTGATCATCATCAGACAGTGATCTTGGACTGACTGCCCATCATGCATCTTAGCCTTAAAAAGTCATTTCGTGACTTGATACTTGGCTGCGCGACTCTGTTCACCAAACATCTCCTGCAGGTGAGCCAACATTTGGCGAGCAGTCCCGATATCTTCATGTTGGCGCTGGAGCTCATCAGACATCGAGCCCAACATGTAATATCTGGCCTTATTATCTTCGTCTATCCATTTTTTCAGAGATGCTCTCTGTTCAGTGGATGGACGGGCTGGTAAGGTGGGAGGGTCCTGGTCCAATACATGGGTTAACTTCTCGAAATCCAAAATGATTTTATAGTTTCTGAGCCAATCTTTATAATTGGGTCCGGTCAGTCTATGTGTGTCCAGGATACGTGCTAATGGGTTGGACGCAGACATTTTTCTGTAGAGAGTCAAAGATTCTAGTTAGATACTGTAATTATGACTTGACCAATTTATTTAGAAATTTTATTTTTAAATAAATTAGCTTCCACTATTTTCTTGGATCCCTACACTCCCTCTGTAGAGATGCAAAAATCTCCATGATTAATGATTTCTAGTGGGTGGTGCGGTCTCACCAACTGACTCATCACCTCACCTAACAGTTATTGGTGATGGGTTAGCCAATGAGTGAACAACTCTTGTTCAATGATTCTCTAATCATGGTGCACCCAAACTTGGTCTCTAATTCATGAATCTCACCGTATCCAAAATATTGATCCACTCCTTAGTTAAGTCAGACCCACCATTTGCACAGACTGGATTCCTAATTGAGTCTCTCACCGTATCCAAAATATTGAGCCCAACTCATCCTCCAGCCCATAGCATCCAATGCCTAATAGACATGGTTGCATCTTTTCGGTGCAACTGAGCCACTGTATCCAGTCGAGAACAATCAACCCCGGGAAGGGCCCGCACATCTACAATGGTGGAAGACCTCAGACTTAATCTTTTCTTAGGAAGAATTGATTCAGGTCTCATTAAACTAGACTTGTCATAGTCATAACAATTATGACTAACCTAGTGGCATGGGTTAGCTCGGATTATTGACCACCTCAAATCAGAACTGAGTCAACAGATATGGCCAGGTAAGTGAGACCGGTGGAAGGGATATGCCATTAACTCGTACAAGAATGCATTCAGGTCGAGTAGCTCCCAATTAAAAATCAGTCGGTCGTATGTGCCAAACTTACCTTAGACACCAAATTGTTGAGTCAGAACCAATTGGGTTAGCCTACAATCCAGACTCTAACCTCTGAGCCTAATTAGGTCTTGCTTGATCGTGACTCGATCTTGACCCAGACTTAATCCTATTAGGCTGGTCAATTTAAGCATTGTTGATCCCATCTAACCAACTCTTGATTCGGTTTGATCAACCGCTTAGACCTAATTGAGCTACCCAAGCCCGAACCCAGTATTATGAATATGTCTTAGATCTAAAATTCTCAATTTTAGACCTAATTAATATTTCATAATCTTAATTTTTAATTAAGTAGGGTTCATAAATAAAATATGCACAATAAATCCTAGGGTTTCAGGATCTAGGGATTTTGCAGAAAGTAAGTTTTGGATTTCTGATTAAGGACGAACGTGCAGCACCCCTACACATCATAAGAACACCCCATCGGATGGAAGGAGAGGGCCTTTAAACCCTTCTTCATTCTTATGACCGGACGGCCAAGAGGAACGCCTTAATCAGGAACATGTAATACTACAAAATAGTTTTAGATCTATATCATATATCTCATATACAAATTAGATCTAATCATGGCATATTTTGCATACATCTCATGTATCGAATCATGCATATTTTTCAGATCTAAATTATCTCATAATAATCTAAAAAATTAGATTTAAATTGATCTTATCAAAATAAACTCTAATCTAGACAACTATGTAGAACTATTCTACAACTAGTCTAGACATGCATCAATCATATCTCATATGATGTTTAAAATTAAATAATTTTTATTTACTATTTTTTAGATATTATTATAATAATTATAATATCAAAAAATAGTAAATAAATAGATCTAAAATATGATTTAATCAAATTAAATTAAAAACATGCAAGACTATTCTATAGAACTATTCTATTTTAGAACTAGTCATGCATATTTTCTAATCTTAGATCCAAATCATTTAATTTTAATTTTTTCTGATTTTAGATCTGATCACATCTCATGTGACATCTAAAATTACTTATTTTTTAATTAAAATAAATTTAAAATTAGATCTAAATACTTTAGAACCTTGGCTCTGATACCAGTTGAAGGAAAAATCCTGATTTTCTCGGACCAGGTTCGTTCAGATCTGATCGGATCAAGAGATATATTTCAAAAAAAAATTTCTTTGATTCGAATTAGATCTAAAATATTTTAGATTTAATTCTTATTATTCTAATAATAAAAATAAAATCTAGATAAATTAAATCAAATTTAATTTACCTTGATGTAGGGTAATCCTATTATCCGTTGATGATCCTGTAAGCAGCGGAAGGTTCTGGATCTAGCCATGCAAGTGCCTGGCCTCTATCGGTATTTACTCGGACTGGATCTAGAGATCCTCTTCTTCTCTATCATATCTTCCAAAAATTAGATCTGAATCTGATTTGGAGGATCTTCAAAATAACTTTCGAAGATCAGCAGTTGTCCTTTGCAGCAGCGCAGCCTTCTAGCTTTCTGTCGCCTTTCTCTCATCTGGATTGCACCAACTTGGATCCCAAACTACTTTGGGCATGGAGAGGAGAGAGAGAAGATGATCTTGGCATGGAGGAGGAGGAGAGAGGCAACCTTGGGGCATGGAGAATTGTATTGCTCTTTGAGTTGGGCGCTGGGTCTTATTTATAGACTATGCGTGATCCAACTCCTCTTCTTCTCAACCAATCACAACTCTTTATGAAATCATATCTAAATCTGATTGGTGGAAATAGAGTCCCTTGGATTCCTCCTTAAATGGCACCTAAGATCAGTCAAATTTGGTTCTTAGGAGAAGTCTAATCGAAATCCAAAAAGGAGATGGAGTCCCTGTCCAACAGGAACTCCTAGGTGCCCTTGGTGTGCGCCCTCCTCCTTGTCAGGTTCTGGTAGGGGGACAAGCCCCCACCAGCTCTCCAATAGGTGCATGACATATGGATAGAAGTCAAAGTATCAATGATCAATATTTGATCAGTCCAAGGTCAATTTTTGACCAAAGTCAAAGGACGAAAAATGGCAGGCATTATCTTACAAAATAAGACAACCCTTTTCTGATCTGGAAAAACTTCAGTTAGACCAAGTGAAGGCCTTTTGATCGAGCACAAACTCCTTTGGCTCAGTCAGGACAACTATTTATGATAGTAAAAGAAGAACGTTAGGTTCAATCGAGTGCTAGCATGATTTTCTTGAACCTAATTGAATCTCATTCAGATCAATTGAACTGGATTAGTTCAATTGATGATCACCAGATTCAAACCCTTATTTGTGTGATCCAGTTAGGTTCAGTTCTGTATGGATAATGGGAATATGTCATGATCTCTATCATCGACATCATCGAAACTCCTTTCGATGGATCAGAACTCTTCTGATTCGAACAGCTAGAATGATCGATCATCTAAATCATTCTAATTGCTCCCAAAATCCACCAGTGACACCTAGCAGTATATGGTGGCAACCCATCAGAGCTGAATGTGAACCTCTTGGTGCAGCTACCTGTGTGATTAAGTTCTTCTATCTTGAGCCCTCGATCAGATTAGGGTTAAGGTGAACTCGTCAAACCCTAGTTTCTGTCATATGATGTAATCATTCGATTCAAGTCCGATGTGAAAACCTAAATAGAAAACTCTTTCTATTATTTTCACTCTGCCATGGCCATGGGCTTTCTGGACTTGATTCTCATGATCATCATAGGGCTGCTCCTCTACCACCGAGGTAGATAGATTCCATCTTGATGCAATCCAGTTCCTACAATGAACATGCTATAGCCAACATACACCTCAGGGTTTCCGAATGGCTAGGAGATCGAGTAATGGTGTAGTCAAACTATAACACCCTCAAGGTGAACTACCGATGCACCTCAGATCAAAGAACCAGACACACCACTGCAGCATCGAGTCAGTCATTGACGAGAAGGATAGACTTCCTAATGACTACTCGAGGTGGTCACGCTCAGTGCCCTCATTCTCTAATGAGTACCTGTACTCTCGCTCCGGTGTCTTCACACCATAGACTCAAGACTCATCTACTAAAGAAAAATGATTGTTCATCAACCTTCTGGATCAATCACCATCCTCATGATGATCCTATGATCGAGAGCATTTTATGAGTTAATAATGATTATTCATGTCTTAAATTTTCAACTCTTGAAAATATGAATTATCATTACCATTAACTCAAAGAATGTATCACAGACACTAAATACACATGTGATAGAAAATAATCTATTTTATTGATTATAATCAAAATTATAATTTTATCCCTAGAAGTGTATTACAAGTGTCGGCCAATTTTGGCTTCTAAGGTACATATATCTAACACATTGTTCAACAAATCAATGAAAAATCCATCTGAATGGTGTTGAAAAATGTATCCTAAAGTCAATTATCTAAGTAGTATATGATTGAAATTAGTATATGAATTATCTAATAATAATAGTTGGTTGGTTGTGTTGCTTATAAGTCATCATGGTGATCTCAAGTTGGAGGTGTTGAAGAAAAATCCTGATTTTTCGGTCCAGGTTCGTTCAGATCTGATCAGATCAAGAGATATATTTCAAAAATTTTTCTCTTGATCCCAATCAAATCTTGATATGTTTCAGATTTGATTCTTATTATTTTAATAAAATAAAATTAAAAGATAAATTAAATCAAATTTAATTTATCTGATCTGGATAATCCTATTACCCTGTTGATGATTCTGTTTGCAGCGGAAGGTTCTGGATCTTAGCCACGCAAGCGCCTGACCTCTATCGGTATCCACTCAGGTTGGATCTGGAGATCCTCTTCTTCTCTATCACACCTCCAAAGATCAACATCATATCCTTAGTTCTTCTTAAGTACTTAAGGATACATTTCACAGAAGTTCAGTATTCTTCACCTGGATTTGACTGATATCTGCTTGTGACACTCACAGCATGGGCTATATCAGGTCGTGTACATAGCATGGCATACATGAGGCTCCCTATTACAGAAGCATAAGGAATCTTGCTCATGCATTCTATTTCCTCAGGTGTGCTGGGGCACATCTTCTTGGAAAGGTGAATACCATGTCTGAAGGGTATTAATCCCCTCTTAGAGTTTTCCATACTAAACCTCTTTAGTACTTTCTCTATGTACTTCTTCTGTGAAAGTCCTAGCATCCTATTCGGTCTATCCCTATAGACCTTAATTCCTAGAATAAAGGATGCTTCACCTAGGTCTTTCATGGAGAATTCCTTGGACAACCACACCTTGACTGAAGTCAGCATGGGAATATCATTCCCAATAAGGAGGATGTCATCCACGTACAAAACGAGGAAGACAACAGCGCTCCCACTGATCCTTTTGAAAACACATGGTTCCTCTTCATTTTTGATGAAACCAAACGTTTTGATCACATCATTGAAATGAGTGTTCCAGCTCCGAGATGCTTACTTAAGTCCATATATGGACCTTTGCAGCTTGCAAACCTTGTGATCAGCATCACTGGATGTGAAACCTAGCGACTGTTCCATATAGATATCTTCCTCAAGATATCCATTCAAGAACGCCGTTTTCACGTCCATTTGCCATATTTCGTAATCGAAATAGGCTGCAACAGCAAGCAATGTACGGATGGAATTTTAGCATAGCTACTGGGGAAAAAGGTATCCTGATAGTCTATGCCTTCGCGTTGACTATAACCTTTTGCCACCAATCTAGTCTTGAATGTCTCCACATTCCCATCTGCACCAATCTTTCTCTTGAAGATCCATTTACATCCAATAGGTACTATACCTTCTGGTGGATCTATCAAGGTCCAGACTTGGTTCGAGTGCATCGAGTCA
Organism: Cocos nucifera; assembly: GCA_006176705.1. Classification (NCBI taxonomy): domain Eukaryota; kingdom Viridiplantae; phylum Streptophyta; class Magnoliopsida; order Arecales; family Arecaceae; genus Cocos; species Cocos nucifera. The sequence continues at coordinate 1,855,266 of QRFJ01000114.1, forward strand.
ATTTCTAACTGCATTGCCTCTAGCCATTTCTTGGAGTCGATATCTGATATCGCCTCGTTGTAGGTTTTGGGATCATCTCCATGAGCACCATTACCTACGAGGAACATTTCCTCTACATCCTCTGAAATAATACCTAAGTATCTTTCAGGGGGACATAAAACTCTTTCCGATCTACAAGGTGGAGGAGGTAGTGTTCTTATTGGCTCAATTTGATTTGGTTCCACTTGGTCCTTAGCTCGTTCTGCTTGTGAGACTTTCTCATCAAGCTTGATCTATTTTCCAATGCCGCTATTTTGAATAAATTATTTTTCAAGAAAGATGGCATGTCGACTCACAATCACATTGTGGTCTTCTGGAATGTAGAAATAGTATCCTAATGACTCTTTAGGATATCCTATGAATCGAGCTCTGAAGGACCTAAATTCTAACTTGTCCGCTTGTTGTCTTTTGACATGAGCCGGACAACCCCAAATTCTGAGATGACTCAGACTTGGTTTCTTACCGTGCCATATCTCATACGGTGTGGTAGGAACGGTTTTAGAGGAAACCCTGTTCAGTAGATAGATTGAAGTTAACAATGAGTTTTCCCAAAGAAAATCAGGAAGGTCTGTGAAGCTCATCATGGATCGAACCATATCTAATAGAGTCCGATTTCTCCGTTCTGAAATTCCGTTGAGTTGAGGTGTTCCTGGTGGAGTCCACTGAAAGATTATGCCATTATCCTTGAGATAGTCTAGGAATTCCCTGCTAAAGTATTCACCTCCTCGATCTGATCGAAGAATCTTAATGGGTTTTTCTGTTTGTTTTTCTACTTCATGTCTGAATTCTTTGAACTTTTCAAAAGCTTCAGACTTATGTCTCATAAGATACACATACCCATACCTAGATAGATCATCGGTAAAGGTAATGAAGTAGACAAAATTGCCTCTAGCCGGCACATCAAATGGGCCGCACACATCAGTATGTACTAGGGCAAGGAGATCTGTGGCCCTCTCCCCATGTCCAACAAAAGGGAGTTTAGTCATTTTGCCTTGAAGACAGGATTCACAAGTTGGATATGACTCGGAAGTCAATGGACTCAATAGCCCATTTTTCTCCAATTTGTTGATCCTATCTTCTGCTATATGACCTAATCTCAGGTGCCATAGATATCTATCGTTTGGACTATCCCTAGGTCGTTTGGCATTCATGTTTTGCTCGATAGTTAGAACAGGTACATCAATATGTAGCTGATAAAGACCATTAATAAGGAAACCATTTGCAATTTTATTTCTTTCATAAAGAATGTTACAATGGTCCTTAAAGAAGGTGATCACATAACCTTCTTGTGCTAAGCATGAAACAGAAATCAAATTCCTGCTGGCTGCAGGCACAAAATAACAGTCTTGCAAAACTAAGTCTAAACCAGAATGGTAATCGAAGAGGGTATGTTTCCACGGCTACTGCAGCAACTCTTGCTCCATTACCAATGCGTAGGATCATGTCTCCATCCCTCAGCCTCCTGCTATCCTTAAGACCCTGCATAAAAGTGCATAAATGAGCACTAGAACCAGAGTCAAGCATCCAACTGGATGCAGAAGAAATCATAAGGTTAGACTCAATAACGAGCATACCTCCAGAAGGACCTTCCTTCTTGTTCTTCAGGGTGGCCAGGTAAGTAGGGCAGTTCCGCTTCCAATGGCCGTCGCTGTTGCAATGGAAACACTTTCCTTTGCCATCGGCCTTTTTCTTCGATTCTACCTTCTTCTTCTTTGGTCCTTCCATCTTTTGCTTTTTCACAGACTTCTTTTTCTTTCCATAAGACTTTCTTTTGGAAGAAGTCCGTTCCATAGCAAGAACTGAGCCTTTAGAACCTTTCATAGAAAGCTCAGCGGTAACCAGCATATTCATTAACTCGGCCAAGGAATTCTGAAGTTTATGCATGTGGTAATTCATGATGAATTGCCCATATGCATCAGTCAAGGATTGCAGAATAATATCATTCTGCAGGTCCAAGTCCAACTTCACACCGAGCTTCTCAAGCTCTTCCATGTCCTTGATCATTGTCAGACAGTGATCTTGGACTGACTGCCCATCACGCATCTTAGCCTTAAAAAGTCATTTTGTGACTTGATATTTGGCTGCGCGACTCTGTTCACCAAACATCTCCTGTAGGTGAGCCAACATTTGGCGAGCAGTCCCGATATCCTCATGTTGGCGCTGGAGCTCATCAGACATCGAGCCCAACATGTAATATCTGGCCTTATTATCTTCGTCTATCCATTTTTCCAGAGACGCTCTCTGTTCAACAGATGGACGGGCTGGTAAGGTGGGAGGGTCCTGGTCCAAAACATGGGTTAACTTCTCGGAACCCAAAATAATTTTGTAGTTCCTGAGCCAATCTTTATAATTGGATCCAGTCAGTCTATGTGTGTCCAGGATACGTGCCAATGGGTTGGACGCAGACATTTTTCTGTAGAGAGTCAAAGATTCTAGTTAGATACTGTAATTTTGACTTGACCAATTTATTTAGAAATTTTATTTTTAAACAAATTAGCTCCCACTATTTTCTCGGATCCCTACACTCCCTCTGTAGAGATGCGAAAATCTCCACGATTAATGATTTCTAGTGGGTGGTGCGGTCTCACCAACTTGACTCATCACCTCACCTAACAGTTATTTGTGATGGGTTAGCCAATGAGTGAACAACTCTTGTTCAATGATTCTCTAATCATGGTGCACCCAAACTTGGTCTCTAATTCATGAATCTCACCGTATCCGAAATATTGATCCACTCCTTAGTTAAGTCAGACCCACCATTTGCATAGACTGGGTTCCTAATTGAGTCTCTCACCGTATCCGGAATATTGAGCCCAACTCATCCTCCAGCCCATAGCATCCAATGCCTAATAGACATGGTTGCATCTTTCCGGTGCAACTGAGCCACTGTATCTTCAGTCGAGAACAATCAACCCCGAGAAGGGCCCGCACATCTACAATGGTGGAAGACCTCAGACTTAATCTTTTCTTAGGAGAATTTGATTCAGGTCTCATTAAACTAGACTTGGCTTAGTCATAACAATTATGACTAACCTAGTGGCATGGGTTAGCTCGGATTATTGACCAACCTCAGATCAGAACTGTGTCAACAGATAATGGCCAGTAAGTGAGTACGTGGAAGGAATATGCCATTAACTTCAACAAGAATGCATTCAGAGTCGAGTAGCTTCCAATTAAAACAGTCGGTCGTCTATGCCAAACATTACCTTAGACACCAAATTTTGAGCCAGAACCAATTGGTTAGCCTACAATCCAGACTCTAAACCTCTGAGCCTAATTAGGTCTTTCTTGATCGTGACTCGATCTGACCCAAGACTTAATCCTATTAGGCTGTCAATTTAAGCATTTGTTGATCCCATCTAACCAACTCTTGATTCGTTTGATCAACCGCTTAGACCTAATTGAGCTACCCAAGCCCGAACCCGTATTATGAATATGTCTTAGATCTGAAATTCTCAATTTTAGACCTAATTAATATTCATAAACTTAATTCTTAATTAAAGTAGGGTTCATAAACAAAATAGCACAATAAATCCTAGGTTTCAGGATCTAGGGTTTTTGCAGAAAGTAAGTTTTGGGTTTCTGATTAAGGACGAAACCGCAGCACCCCTACACATCATAAGAACACCCCATCGAATGGAGAAGAGGGCCTTTAAATCCTTCTTCGTTCTTATGACCGGACGGCCAAGAGGAAGGCCCTTAATCAGGAACATTCAATACCTAAAAAATAATTAGATCTATATATATATCTCATATAAAAGTGATCTAATCATGGCATATTTGCATACATCTCATGTATCAAATCATGCATATTTTCAGATCTAAATTATCTCATAATAATCTAAAAAATAGATTTAATTGATCTAATCAAAATAATTCTAATCTAGACAATTATGTAGAACTATTCTACAACTAGTCTAGACATGCATCAATCATATCTCATATGATATTAAAAAATTAAATAATTTTTATTTGCTATTTTTTGATGTTATTATAAACTTATAATATCAAAAAATAGTAAATAAAAAGATCTAAAATGATTTAATCAGATTAAATCAAAATATGCAAGAAATATTCTATAGAACTATTCTATTCTAGAACTAGTCATGCATATCTTCTATCTTAGATCCAAATTATTTTAATTTTAATTTTTTTCTGATTTCAGATCTGATCACATCTCATGTGACATCTAGAAATTAATTATTTGTCTAATTAAAATAAATTCAAAATCAGATCTAAAAATTTTAGAACCATGGCTCTATACCAGTTGAAGGTAATCCTGATTTTTCGTGTCCAGGTTCGTTCAGAATCTGATCAAGATCAAGAGATATATTTTCAAAAAAATTTTTCCTTTGATCCAATCAGATCTTGATATATTTCAGATCTGATTCTTATTATTTTAATAAATATAAAATTAAAAGATAAATTAAAATAAATTTACTCTTCCGTATCTGGTATCCTATTACCTGTTGATGATCCTTTTGCAGCGGAAGGTTCTGGATCTTAGCCACGCAAAGCGCCTGGCCTCTACCGATATCCACTCAGGATTGGATGGAGATCCTCTTCTTCTCTATCACCCTCCAAAAATCAGATCTGGATCTAATCTGGAAGATCTCAAAACTCTTTTGAAGATGAGCAGTCGTCCTTTGCAGCACATCAGCCTTCTTGTTTTGATCGCCTTTCTTTGATCTGAAATTGTAACTGATTGCATGACCCTGTT